>CM034147.1:153116354-153168854 GCA_019776745.2 Taxus chinensis | reverse complement strand
AAGGTTCATTGTGATTTTATAATATGATTATATTAAAAATTAATAATAACCACAACAACAACAACAACAATAATAATAATAACAACTATATTGTATTAGTAATAGTATTTATACTATAGTAATATTTTTAATAACTATCATAAATATTAATAGTTATAACCATAATGGATTAAAAACATTAAATGTGTGATAAATTTTGAATTTATAGTAAATGTCAAATTTGTGAAATTTTATTTTACGAAAATTAAATATTCAAAATTGAACTCTAAAACTCATTGTTTTATTACAAATAAGAAACATAAAAATATTAAAATAATATTTTTCATATAAATATACATCTTAATAACAATAATAATTAATTATAAAAATTAAATGTATGATAAATTTTCAATTTATACTAGTTTTTTTAAAAAATAACATGCTTATCGACATGTTTATAACATCAAAGGTGCTATTATTAGCTAAATAATTTTTAAATTCCAGATGTAAAATGAAGAGCACAAGAGCATCTTTGTTTAAGCTAGTATAAATATGTTGCCTGAGATAGTTGCATTACATGAATTTATAGTGCATAATATTAGATACAATGCTAAACCAAAACATAGATTAATACATATTTTGTCTTGAGAGACAATATCATTTTTGTCTCTCTAGAGACAATACAAATTTAAAGAATAAAAATCAGAATTTCAAGAATTAAACGTAAGTAAATTTCTTCTTGTGCAATCAATGGATACATCTCATCAATGGCTCAAGAGTTGGCTAGTAATCAATAATATAAACAAAAACAATTTGGGTTAATTTTTGGGCCCACAAATGGGTCCATAAACATTTTATTAATATCAAAAGGAGAAAATACAAAAGGGTGCCTAAATGCCATTGACCACTGACATCAAATGGTACACTTATTTATTAAGTTGAAATTACACAGTGACACCTCCTCCAAACAAGCTACTATAGATGTTTTAGCAAATTATTTCTAACTAGTTTTACAAGACAATGTGACAACTCCTTCAAACATGTTGCCATAGATTCTTGATCTAATTCTTTCTAACTAGTTTTACAAGGCAATATACAACACCATTCTCCTTTAAACATGTTGCCATAGATTCTTGATCTAATTCTTTCTAACTAGTTTTACAAGGCAATATACAACACCATTCTCCTTCAAGCATGTTGCCATAGATTCTTGATCTAATTCTTTCTAACTAGTTTTACAAGGCAATATACAACACCCTTTGAGAGGAATTTCAAAACAATATCCATAGAATCATGTGTTGTCATCATTGTAGATTAGGAAAATCAAGAGATCATTGTCATTACATCATTGAGTCAAATAATAAGACATCATTATATTGATATTTATTAAAATGGAGGCTAGTTTTGTTATTAAATGCACTTAAATATGATCAATATTTTTGTGGATCTGGTGACTCGTGATATTTCATAGTAGACCAATCCATTGTAGGAAAGATATGGTTACCTCTATTAAAACAAGATCATAATGGTTGTTTGTATCTTTTAGAAGTTTTCATGTTTGTTGGCCATTTGAAACAACAAGAACTAAAAACAACATGAAAGCGCTGAGTTAATATCAAAATAGGAACATGCTGGTAAAACTTTCTCATACCCTTAATATATTGAAGCATAATTCAGCTAATATTATGAACTCTGAAGAAAACAAAAGAAAACATATAAGTTGCTAAAAAAGTACAAAACAAGATAAATTCCGAGGAAAAGAAGAACTGAAAAACAACATGAAATCTAAGGAAATGTATGAGTAACTCTATTAAAATAAGATCAAAATGGTTGTTTGGATATTTTATAAGTTTTCATGTTTGTTGGCCATTACAACAACAAGAACTGAAAAATAACATGAAACCCTTGAGTTGCTATCAAAATAGGAACATGGTGGTAAAAATATTTCTCATACCCTTGGTAAATTGAAGCGTAATTTAGCTAATATATTTGTTGTAGTTACAATAAGGGTGTTCCTTCACATTCATTTGTCTTTGACCACCCTTGAGGTTAGAAAATTAGTGTATGTCATTTCCATTTTTCAACAAATGGGAGCCACCCCATTCAAGATTTTTTTTTTCGTCTCTCTTTAGTTATTTCTCCCATGCAAAATAATAATGATGGCAATCAATATGGCTACGTTGAAGGTTTCCTAGATCCAGAGTCTTCTGGTGTTAGTGCATGGGTTGGTGGAAAAATAGCTAGCCATGCTCCACTTGCACTATTGACCTCCATGGTTTTTGTTGCCTCTTAATGTCTTGTCCTTTATACTTTTTTTTTCTGCTCCCTTTTTATTGAACAAAATATTAAATCGATGTAATTCCAGGCCCACATGTTATTGTTTCTTGATTTTACATTTACGATGTGCAATTTTATGTATGATTGTATTTGTAAATTAGTTTTATATTAATAGTGATGCTTTTCAACAAAAAAATGTAACCATATTATTTTATTTTATTTAAATGAACATAAACAAGTATAGTGACACTAAATAATATTGAAGGGCTATTTTCATTAGATTTTCATGTATCAATATAATTTAAATAAATTAAGATGGTAACAATTAAAAGTTCGTCGTGCCAATTTCCACTATAGAAAAATGTGGTGGTTCTGGCTCTACATTGTGTCTATAGAATGATTTGGCTTCTTCTCTATTAACATGTTAAGACATATGGACTCATTCCCCATTCTACCTTTACTTGAGAACATTCGACGATATGAGGATAATATGGTGATGCCTAGCATTAAAACTTGTTGTGACCCTATTGAGGAGAGGGGGTACCTACCAGATGATAGTAGAAGAAAACCAAATGAAAATGATCTTAGACCTCTTTCTCCTATTGCTTAATGTTATTGTGTTGTCTTATTGTGACTTTATTTATTATTATTTTATGCTCTTATGTAACTCAGTTTAATTCATGCGACGTGCTTCCATAGAACCTAATATGTAAAAAATTATTTATGCAATTTATATTTTAAATAATGTAGGTCTTTTTAATTTATTAAAAGACTCCACCAAGTAAATAAATAAAACTAATAATGCTACACCATTCAATCTTCGTACCAAAACACACAACTCAAAAGCAAAAACAAATATAAAATATAAAAATATAAAAACTCAGAGAGAGGAGTCAATCCTTCAACATGGACCAATACATGTGAAGTTAAGATGAAAACAAAGAAAAGATAGGGAAAATGCTGCCAAAGGGGTGCACTTAGGGGTAGAAAGAAGAAAATCGTATATAGAAAGGTTTGGTTTTAATGTAAATGCGAATGGTATTTTTTGGTCTTGTATCATAGTGTATCATGGGAAAAGGGAAAAGGGAAAAGGCTCAAGGCTATGCATTACAAGGCGATTACAACACGCAACTTGAGCATGAGAATGAAAAAAGAAGTCGAGGCAGGGGAGGAACATGCAGACAATATTTTAGAATGTTGGCTCTGTGTGCAGGAACGGGCAGAGTCCGTTACACGACAGAAATAGGAAACCCTTCAACAGAATATTGGGGGAAAACACTACCAAAATTTCTTTCTCCCAGCTAAACAAAGCGAACGACAACATCAACAATGACGATGAAGAAAACAGTGGATTGAGAGAGCAGAGACGAGTGAATTTTTCCAAAAAGAGGCAGATATTTGTGCGGAGCTATACATTCACCCGCAACAGGAAAATGGTCAGGACGTTTGAGACGAAAAAAAGTGTCAAAATGTAGCAAGAATTATATTCTTGAACAATATTTGCAGAACCCAAATTAGTAAAAATGCGGTGATCGACATGCGACTAGAGTTGTGGTCATCCGGGATGCAGTGGGATGAAAATGATGTTATAAATGCTCAGAGCAGAAGTCCTGAAGAAGCCATTGCAGAGCATGGGTGCTCTCCCCACTCCCATCCCTGAGTATTAAGATTACCTATGTTTTGGGGATTGAGATGACATGAATACAATTGGTTTCTGGAAATGTCGACATAAATCACGGATTATTGTTAGCGCCAAACCTTCCCTCTTACCTTCATGAATGCCATAAAAATGAAAGTGACGTGCTCAAACAAACAAATGTTTTTTAATAGTTCAAAGGCAAAAATATTTTTGATAAAAGAATATATCTGAATCGGGGGTTAAATTTGACGACCACCTATACCTGTCAAACAATTTTCGGATGACGGTAATTTGTCTTTACTGCCCTTCAAAAATACAAAATATTGAAATTTTTACTAGTTATTCTATATTTACTATTCTATATTTATATTATTTTAATAATTTGTATACAAATTTATATAAAAAATTGACGGTCATGTTTTAAATATACAAGTCACGTGTGACGTTTATATTATATATTTACAAGTATTTTACGTCTAAAATTACAAAAAACGTTTAAATTTAGCATTTATAAAGTTATTCATGAAATATTTATAGAATATGTTACATCAAGTTATATCAAACCAATTAACCAATCAAATGATGACAAATAAGTAAAAGAAAATGTATGACTCAACTCAAGTAATGGTGCACCTTGAAATTTCTTTGTTTTCAATTTACCTAATTTAAATATTAAATAAAAGTCTCTTCGAGATAATAATTTTTTTTAAGCGAAATATTTATAATGAGAAAAGGATGATCTATTAAATGATGTTTTTTATTTTCAATTATATAATATTTAGGTTTCTATGTGTACTCATAAAGATGCACAAAAATTGGCTCCTCCCCCTTACCACAAATAACAATTAGATATCAAAAAAGCACATCCATTTATATGAAAATGTTGCACCCTAAAAAGCTTCATAATTATTCCAAGACTATTATCTTAAAAGACAGTTTTTAATCTTGAAATTTTGTAAAGACAAATAATTGAAATTCAAAGCAGGGACTCAATTATGGACTTGTATATGATAGCCTCTATTTTCAGTTAATTCGCTGGAGGCGTTTACTTTGAAGAAGGCATTGCTGGGAAGTGTCAAATTCTGGTAGCTTAATTTTACCGGTTGCCGGAATTTAGATTTTTTTTAAGTCCCAAATATTTTTGTAACTTTACAGGTGTGTTCTTCAAAGGCGGCAAGGTAGGGTCTGGTGCGGTTTGAATTCCGACGACGCCCAAAACCTTGTGTCGAGTCTCGCCGTCTAATTCTACTCCTCTGGCCTGTTGGGATAAGCCCCCTGGCCAGCCCAAATACTTCAAGATGAACACTTCTCAGCGTATCCTCCGGTTGGCCGCATCTAAAGCTATACACAGGTTTCCCTCTAATGAGAGTAAATACGCCAAACAATGTGCCTATAATCCCCACACACAGATAGAAACTGAGAAGAGCGGTCCCAATGCTTTTTGATGCTGCTGTGATTTGTGCTTTCCGTTTTTCCAGAGGGGAAGAAACTTGGACGCCATTGGTGCAAGATCTTCGTCCAGTTGATCACCGTCATGGGGGTTCTGAAAACCTACGAAGACGCCATTACTACTGGTCTCACTCTGAACTCGCGCCGACAGATGAAGCTTTCGCCAGGCCACTAATGGCGAAGCTGAATAAGCTTTCCAGTGCTCAGCAAGTTTCCTTGCTGGAATATCATGCGATGCCGGTATACAGCCCCACGGGAAGGCTCAAAATCGCCAGCAGTCCCATGAGCACTCTGGTGGACGATCATCCCATCTCCCGAGCTCACACCTGCGCACCTGCTCCTCAAACCCTCACTCCAACTCCTTCAGGGGCTTCTTCAGGTTCGAGTTGGAGAAAACACAGGGACGTCTCCTGCGCTTTCCACACAAGAATCTTCACGTTCTTTCTCCATGGATTTTCGAATCCACGCACTCAGCTTTTTCTGTTTGATGTACAGACCAGTAACACAAATTTTTCAGAAGCTCTGGGTGATTATAAACAAGCTCCTCTCTCCTCATTTCTCTTTGAAAATGATGACAAAAGTGAAGTATTGATGGGTTTTGTACTTGCAGAACCCAGAGAGAGAGGCGGACAAACCAAATCCTGTACAAAATGGCTGAATTCTGAAGACAATAAAGACAAATTACTGTGGAGGATGGTGAACTATAGACCTAATCAGGGTGTACTGTTTACAAAAAAAAAATCTATGTTACATTTAAGATCTACTGCTATTGTTCTCAAATTTCTTACTGTAATTTAATTTCTGTCTTCCTCTTCATCTTCATTAATCATTTTGATTTTGTTGTGCACTCCAATTCCTTTCAATTTTCCAGGTACCAACAATATTCTTTCCACCATTAATTAGAATCAAAGTTAGCAAAACTTAAACTTAAACCCTCAAATATTTTTAAAGAAATTTGTAAAAAAAAAAGCGTTATAATCGATCATCACACATATGTAATATTTAAGCACAGGAATGAGAGTCATGGAATATAGAATCTCTTGCTGCAGGGAAAACATGTTCTGCCCCCTCGGACAAAATCTGTTGCAGTCAAGAAATATATTGCAACTCAGAGATCCTATGTATGATCACAATACCATACAAAGATTTAGGAACAACAGTGAATATTTTTCATTGATCACATCTATAGTTTTCCTCGATGTTCTTTTCTTTACTTCCCCCGCTCTCTGATGTAGACCGTTCCATGCATAGTCCAAGAGTTGCAGAATGGATGGAATAAATTCTTATGATCTAGTCTATACAGTTAACATGCAAGGGGTATCGGAGATTCTATAATATGCTTTAATAATTTGCAATGGAGTCCAACAAGTAATAATAATAATAATAATAATAACAACAACAATAGGTTTTATGATGGGTGAACTCATATTAAAGGAGCACGGCATCTGATCGTCCCGTACTGAAGTGGAATCACATAGTTTACGAGAGCGCGGTTAGTGAGACGGACGTGATCTTGTTCACCAAAGGAATCAACACAAGACAGGGCATCAACGCCACGCCGCAAACCCTTCGTTGCGTCTTCAGTAACACAGTTGAAACCGCCGTCACGGTCTCAGCTCAGGAGGTTTTCAGGTGCGCCCACCCGCCGCAACACCTCCAATCTCAGCTTTCCGGTGGAAAAATCACCCTGAAAACATTGTTGCCATCTCAGATCATGCCTTAGGTTGCGTACTATAATATCCCGAAAGCAAAAAAAGATATAATTCCAAAGAAATTATTGTGCGCTTGCACGATGGTCTTCAACACCGCCAAATTCATGAAAGAGTGGATAATTTATCATTCTCATGTGGGGGTGGATGAATTCTTCATCTACGACAACAACAACGAAGACCATCTGGAGGAATTGATAACAGAGTCTGTGCAGAGTGGATACAACGTGAGTCGGCGTCTGTGGCCTTGGGCTAAGACGCAGGAAGCCGGATTCGCTCACTACTCTTTAGCAGCTGCAAATAAATGCATATGGGTGATGTTCACTGACATCGACGAGTTTGTATTCTCCCATGGATGGTTGCAGGATCCAGTGGCTTCCTCAAATGCCCTGAAAATCATGCTTTTAAATAAAACCTCCTCCTCCAACAGGGTAGGGCAAGTATCCATGAAATGCAGAAACTTTGGGGCGTCAAATCTGAAGGAGCACCCGGTGGCGGGGGTGACGCAGGGTTACACTTGCAGAGAAAGAGAAGAGCGGTGTCACAAGCCCATCATGCTGTTCGGAGGCATCCTCTCTGTCTTTGATGAATGTTGTACATCACTTGGAGCTCGAGCCAGGTTATAAAAACGGTGGGCGTCAAACCGAGTGAGGCGGTGATTATCCACTACAAATACCAGGCATGGAGCGAGTTCAAAAAAAAATTCAGGAGACGAGCACCTACGTACGTGATTGACTGGAAAGAGGGGAAGAATGGACTAGGGTCACAGGACAAGGCTCCCGGTCTTGGTTTCGAGGCAAGTCACCCTCCTGACTGGGAAAACAAGTTCTGTCAAGTGACAGATACTTTATTGCGCCAATTCACGGCAAACGTGTTCTCCGTCAAAAATGCAGGCTCGCTTAATTCGCTCATGCAGTGGTAGTTATAGCGAGCAATAATTTATTTAAAAATTACCTAGCGTGATTCAAACCTGTATTTATTTCCCTTTCATCCTCGTCGCCAGCAATGGAGAATTGCAAACTTGAACATCCACCCCCATATTGTCTCTGCATACATATGATATGTGGTAGTTTGATCAGTTAGCCCCTTTTAAAAGGGCTCTCACAGATGGCGCACACTAGACACTCAGGGCCACGAGACACTGTTTCACTGATTCCATCTAACAAAAAATAGAACCAAATCTTTGGAGATCATGTATCCACCGAGAAATTTTCGACAAATCATGTGAAGAAGCAAGGTTAATTAAGAGCCAAAGCATTTTCTTTGGAAGTCAATTAAAGAATCCGATGGTGTTCTAAATGAGTTGCAATTTACCGCCGGAGAGGATAACAATGTTTAGTTTATTGGAGTTGTAATTTTACTATTTTAAGTTTGTGTGATGGGGAGAGGACAATATAGTAACTTCCAACAAAAAAAAACATTGCCTACTATGCCTTAATGGATGTCCGTACGCTGCTATAAAGCTCGTATTTTGTTATGCGCCACACGTATGTTGGTATATGTGAGTTGATCGAGGTGAATATACAATTGTTTTATTTGATGAAATGATCACAATGTCTCTTGACGATGACCATGTCTTCTGTAAGATACAATTATGATATTCATTTAAAAGATAACATGTTGTATCATTTGGTTGAACACTTGGCGTTTATTTACAAAAGTTCATATTTTGGCATTTAAATGTTCCCAAAGCGTAGACAACAATCCCATTTTGTCAGTATCCATCCGATTCTACTCCTGTTTACATTTGCCAGCATACTCCTCGCCTTGTTTCACCATATGCAACAAAAAGGGCTCCAACCCAATTAGTTTAAATTTGCCAAAGTACTCCCAACCTGTGCCAAAATATAGAGGAATTTTGTTAGCTATAGTTGCAAATGTTTTGATAGACATGTATGCAGAATGTGGAACCTTACATAAAGACATGTGAACTGTTTAGCAAAATGTAACTTATGTTCTTCACTCAAACATCTATCATAGATCATAGAATATATTTTACATCCAAACCATATTATACACATAAAATTCAAGCCCTCTCCGGCATAACTTGCAACTCATTTGCAATTGCTAGTTATTTGGACTTTTAAAAAAAAATTTACTCCTATTCTGCCGGACATGTTTTGGGTTAACTTTGGCGGTCGAAATAAATGAACTTTTCAAATCGAGTTTTTAATTATTATTATTTTACACAGCCGCTTGGACGGCGAATCGCGATACCATAAAGTCAAAGTAGCGTGAGGGAAGTTAATAGAAGTACAATATATCCATATACATATAACCCCATATTAAATAGTTTGTAAGACTAGCAATCGCACGCGAGGTGTACGATGTTAACGCCGAAAGCAAAATATTAGCGAGTGGAAAAGGAAACCAAAACAAAAAACAAAATAATATGATATTGGGAGGAGGAAAATGAAAAAATACGAAGTAGTGGAAACTGGTGTGGAAGAAAATATCTATATTGCAGAAGAAGTGGAGCAGTTTGAAAGGGAAGCCCCATTGGGGATTAAGAGGGGAGTGTGAAGCATAGGGAATGAAGTCAGAATTTTTCCTGTATGCGTGATTAAAGAAGAGATGTTGAAGACATTTTTTTCATAGCGGTTAAATGAAAAAGGGGATTAAATTGGAAGGGTGGATATGGAGGGAACTCTTGATAGAGATGGGAAGGTAATCCCACCCCTAATGTCAGCAATGGGTCTCCGCAAAGTAAGCCCTTCAGATTTATGGATTGAGAATGCCCAAGCTATTTTAAGTGGTCATTGCCCCCCGTGCACCTCTAGAAATTTGATGGAATTTGAACATGGGAAGGGTTTTCCGTATCCAATTGAGCCCCTGTGTATGGATCAAATTTGACGATGATGAATGAAAGCAAAGTAGGCGGGCGAAACGAAATGGTGCAAACAATCATGAGGATGGAACCAATAGCACCATTTAAAAGACATGTTTCACCCCACAAATTTGTAGCGAGCATGTCGTTTTGGTTGACGCAAAGAAGAAGTTTGTGTTGTAATTGAACCATAATTAGCCTATCATGAGTCAATATGCTCGGTGTTCAGAGAAATGAGTACTCAAAGGCCATAAAATTAATTTGATTGTTGATTTAATTGTTCCTTCAACAAATATAAAGCTATAAAAATTAGACTAAAATTAAACACTACTTCGATCACCAATTTACATGAAAATAAAACCTATTAAAAATTACAAAAAATGTTTCAACCAAGATTTAGAATGAAAACGAGTCATAGTGAATGGACTTGTATATATTACAACTGTAAAGTTTTACATGGGTTGATTGATCGATGTCGAGATGAACACATACAATGCAAGTTTGTTAAAATAGAAGATTCAAAAGAGTAACAAAAAAATATGGTTACAACTGTTAGAGCTTCCATGGAGACATCAACCTGAGATGGAAAATAATAGATTTGAATCAAATTAAGGTGAACGTGTTGGCAAGTTCCGGAATTGATTTTACATAGGATTCGAGTTGGTGGGTAAGGAAACCAATGCTAACTTGGGTACTTCCATAAAATCAAAATGTAGACAATGATGTTGGTCTAATGCATATATTTTTCACATAACCATATGTAGACTTTAGTGATTACATGTTGGGTGATGACGTGGAGCAGTATAAGCTACTCAGACATAGATAAACCCACAATCATATCAAGACACAACTATTCTAAGCCAAGAGTGATTCATGCAAGATTACAAATACATGGCCTCCCAAGCTACTCAATTGCTATCAATATGTGTAGCTGCCGGGAAAATACATGATTTCTTTAATTTATGGTTTCTTTTTCTTTTGTGCATCACTTTGACGGTTTTTCTCCTCCTTTTTCTTGCCCTCTTTTTAGCTTCCTCGCCACTCCACCTCGAGCATCCTATTCTTCATTTTTGTCCCACAATATGTGCATGCTCGAGTTTACGGTGGATTTGGGATGTTCATAAATCAAAGGCCTAAAGTCCACCATTAAAAAGGCCTTTGATGCGACATTGCTCAGGTAATTTTCTTTGCTACTCACTCTTTAATCTATTTCCCTAAATTAATCTTTTTTTACAGGTTCATCGCTCCTTCTGCCATCTTGAAAAGTTGAAGAACTCTTGGCATTGGGTCTAAAAAGAAATTCAAAGTGTCCATGCAAAACATCAATGCATTTACAACACAATCAGGTGATGTAATCATTTCTCCCGAGGAAATCCATGAAGATTTTGTTTAGACAAAACACTGATTAAGGAAGAAAATGCCCTGTCAAAAAGCTTAAAAAATTAAATAAAACTAAACTCTACTTCTACCACCAATTTACATGAAACTAAAACCTATTAAAAATCACAAATAATGTTACGACCAAAATTTAGAATGACATTGAGTCATAGTGAATGGACTTGTATATTACAAATGTGACCTCTTACATGGGTTTATTAATTGATGTCGAGATGAACACATACAATGCAAGTCTATAAAAATATAAGAATCAAGAACAATAACAACAAAATATGGTTGTAACTATTATAGCTTCTATGGAGGTACCAACCCAAGATGGAAAATAATAGATTTAACTCTAGATTTAGGTGAACGTGTTGGCGAGTTAAGGAATTGATTTTACACATGATTCAAGGTGATGTGTGTGTGTGTGTGTGTGTGTGTGTGTGTGTTGGTTGGTAAATCGATTATACATATTATTTTGGAAAACATTGAGAAAATTCTAAATATTTTGGAAAATGTAAACCAAGGGTGTGCCAGATTTAATAAATCATAATAGGAGTCCATTTTATTCATTTTATTCATAAGAATCCACCACATTACAATAGAAAATGAAGTATGTACATATACTCTCGCGATAGACACAGACACAATACAAACAATAAGACCAAATATACATCCACCATACACAAACACTAAGAAAACACATTTTTCCCTTCTTTGGTCACGAGTTCGATCCAGAGGAAAACAAAGGCACCATTTAACGCTGGTTGAAGCTCAATAATCCTCATTCGCCAATGGCTGATGGTGAGTGGGTTCAGATCGAATCATGAAAAACTCATCAATGATCCTAACAAGGTAGGCTCCAACAAAAGGGCGTACTTGGTAAATCCAATGGTGCCTTCATGCCCAGCTAACCAGAGCAGGGCCAAATGCTTTGTGAAAATGGCCCTCCAACTAAAATGTCTGCAATAACAATAAGCCCAATGGCGATGGGACCAATTGTGGCTAAATCTCCCTTCTTGGGATCAAGGGTTGTGGCATAGATAGTGTAGACTAGGCCAAATGTCATCACAATCTCAAACACAACAGCAATCCCTTCTCCTATGCCATGCAACAACCTGAACCCCCCTGTATGTTGCATATAAACATAAACTCACGAATTAATATATACTCAATTTATATATACTTAAATATGTGTACACAGGTTAAAGTCTGTAGAAATTGACATTAACAACATGTGTGAAGAGTATACACAATGAGCACATTCATTTGTGAGTTATGTTAAACTCACAAGTCAATATATACTCACTGTATATATATATATATATATATATATTTCAATATAAGTACATAAATTCATATTAATAATGAGAGCATATACCCGTGTGCCAATCTATACTCACTGTATAATGCATGAATCACATTTGTTGCAAACTCGAACCAATGCAGACTTTGGTCGATCCCATCCCAATGTAGAGTTGACGCCAAGAGGTGTGATAGAGTGCAGCAACAACGGCATCAACATCAGGCACTGGTTTCTCGTGATGAGTCGTTGCCTCCTTTGACTGTGGTGATCCCAAACTCGAGCAACTCCTTCCTTGAAGTCCAACCGACCTGTACCACCAACAATCATAGGCACAGTCGCAACCCCAACCGCAAGACGATCACCACAAGCAGACGGAGGGGAAAAAAGTGGGTGCAGATGGGTTCGTCTCGACGAACCATCCCATGGTGATGGGCACGGATTCACAAGAATTCGACGTCTGTCTCATGCACATGCTCATGGCCTACGCAGAAGCAGTTCAGGAAAACTGCAATCAATGGAAACAGATGAAACAACAAATTTAGTTCCATATATTTATTTTTATGGGGTTAATGGAAACTTGGTGTAGGATTTACAATGGAGGAGATCTTGAAGACATTGTGACAGACTGCACTACATGTGATGTATTCAATGCAATATCTGAAAATTTCACTGAAAACTTTCAAGACGACATTTGCTTCTCTGCAATGCCCTACGCATTTTCCTCTTCGAAGAGTCGAGGAGCTCACAAATTTAAGATAGCCAATACCAAACAGGAACTGGCTGGTGATGAGAATATCCCCACTATTGAGTCTCCCTTTACTGTGTTTGTAGATTTGAAATCTTCGACAAAAGACAACAACAGTAGTCAACTATGCGGTCGTTGTTCCACTACCACTAAAACAAAATCGAATGGCCATAGTTTAACCAAGCTATCCTTCGAAGCGAAAAGAAGGTAATGAGTTTGACCGAAATCACCTGTTCCAGTAAAAACCTCAACCTGCATATCATTTGGCAGTGACACGTGTACAACAAAAGATTGGACGTACTTCATCAACCAAATGATCTCAGCACATGCTGTTGTCGTCCGTGTCAGAGCCCCTCGAGCTTTGTGTGTGTGTGTGTGTGTGTGTGTGTGTGTGTGTGTGTGTGTGTGTGTTGGTACATATCGACTATTATACCTATATATATTATACTGAAAAACATTGAGAAAATTCTAAATATTTTGGAAAATGTAAACCAAGGGTGTGCTAGATTTAATAAATCATAATAGGAGTCCATTTTATTCATAGAATCCACCACATTACAATAGCAAATGAAGTATGTACATATACTCTCGCGATATGACTACATTACACAATACATTAACAATAATATTACCAAATATACATCCACCATTACATTATAACACTAAGAAAACAAGTTTTTCCCTTCTCTGGTCACGAGTTCGACCCCGAGGAAAAAAAAGGCACCATTTAACGCTGGTTGAAGCTCAATAATCCTCAGTAGCCAATGGCTGGTGGTGAGTTGAGTTCAAATCGAATCATGAAAAACTCATCAATGATCCCCGCAAGGCCGAGCATCCGTAACAAAAATTGCGTACTGTGGTATATCCAATGGTGCCTTCATGCCCAGCTAACCAGAGGCAGGGCCAAATGCTTCGTGAAAATGGCCCTCCAGCTAAAATGTTTGCACTAACAATAAGCCAATAGCGATGGCTATAAATTGTGGCTAAATCCACCTTGGTATGGGATTTTTAAATAACAAGGGTTTGTGGCATAGACAGTGTGGACTAGGCCAATTGGCGATCACAATCTTGAACACAACAACAGTTCCTTCTCCTAATGCCATGCGAAAAACCTGAATATTAAAACCTGTATGTATGCATATATACATGAATACTCATTGAAAGAGTAGGATATATACTACAATTCTACATATTTGCTTAAATATGTGTACACAAGTTAACAACCTTTGTAAGAAATTGACATTAATAGCATGGACATTGAAAAGTATACACAATGAGCACCCATTCATTCTGTGAAAGTTGTGTTAATGAATCACAAGTCAATATATACTCACTATAGAATATACTTCAATATCCGAGTACAGTAATATTTCACATTAGTGTAATGAGAGCATGCTACCATATGTAGCCAATCGATACTCACTGTATAATGCATGAATCACATTTAGTTGCACAACTCGAACCAATGCAGTTTAGTTGGTCGATCCACATTCCAATGTAGAGCTGGCGCCGAGAGGTGTGATACCTGCACTAGACAACAGCGGCATCAGCATCAGCATCAAGCGTTGGTCCACTTAGAACACGCCTGTCCGTGTAATTATACTTAATAATATACATATTACTATTCTACTCTATATATATTATAGCTATAATACACTTTTAATAACATTATATATTATGTACCAAAATTATACTATAATATTAGTATATTTATTGCTATTATATTATATGTGTATGACATATATATTTCAAATAATATGTAACCTTATGAACAAATAGTCCTATAGCTTATTATGTATATGCTACTTCGCATGTTATTATATTAATACTAATACAAGGCCGTGATTTAAACTATAGAATATGTGCTAATTATAACACGTAGTATATGACATATAATTCATGTTATGATGGACTAAATCTAGTAAAATTGTTTCTAATTTAAACAATCATTTCAAATTACTCATTCCGCAATTAAATCTGAAGCGCATGTGAATTGGTAAAATATGAATACACCCCTTTTCCCGAAATCTGATGCATTCGCAAAAAAATTGAGTATGTGAAAATCATACCAGACAGAACAGAGGCTGCACAATTAAAACATGTATGTATCATAACAAACAGAACAAAGGCTACAGAAATTAAAAGACTGGTATGTTAAAGATAACCGCATATTTCCTGCTCCTTGGTAAACCGATTAATTGATTACAATATTCCCTGTGAAGGTCCAAATTAAAAATTGCTCTTTCAATTCAATTAAAAATTAAAGACTGTAGTTTTTGGATTTGTACAGAATTCAGGTTAGTAAAACTCAGTAGAGAAACATACAACTCTCAATTTTGCTTACGGGGTTTAATTAAACTAAACAACCTTTTAAGGATGCAAATAAAGATTCAAAGCAAGAGGGCATATGATACTGCATGGATAAATTTTCACACTCTAAGGTCTAGAACAAGTTTTTTAATGAAAATAAATTCTTGGATAGATTAAATGAATTGAAAAGTAAGATCCATTACAGTAATATTTCCGTCAGTGTAACAAAATCTGCACAAAAATAGAATGTAGTTTCTCTGCACACTTCATTAATTAGGGAGCAATACTCCAAGGATGATTAGTTGTAAATAAATGAACGAAGAGAAACCGCATTATACCTGGACTAGACAGTACCATTCATTCATGAGCATATGAATTCAATGCAACATATATGAACTGTCAATCCAAACATATTATGAAACTCCATTCATCTCATGCAAAATAAGCTATGAATACACTACAACATTAATGCACTGTATTGTATACAACAACTTTTGTAACCTTATGACTCCAGATATCCTTAAGCAAAAAGAATTTCTGATTTAAATGCATGTTCAATATTAAACTAAACGAGTTCTTACCTGAAGAAACTATAGGATGTTTGTTGCTAATCCTATCATAATCGTACATCGACATGCATACATTCAGCTCAGATGGACTAAAAGAAGCTAATGTTGACACATTTCAAACCATACTTTCACAGAAATACCGCAAGAAATCGTAAAAACGAGATTCTTTCACATAAATACCCTAAGCTACCTCAAATACCCTGGTCAGGAACAGTGCAAACAGTTAATAGTATCTTACCTTCAAAGTTAAGAATTTATGTTGCTTCAACTATCAAATAAATCTGTGCATTCACACCGCATACATGCAGGTCTTGCAGAATATCTAGAGTGTCATACCGTTTAAAAGATTCTCATCTCTCACAGAACCTACGTACTCATGAACGTAACCAATGAGATATCTTTACACAGAAATAGGACGATAAGACGACTAAAATATTCAGACAACTTTACCACACACAGAACAATACCCTAAGCAGTTACACTTCATAAATCCTACCATTTATGGGAACAGATAAAATGCAACCTTTAACCAGAAACTATCTCCGTCCATATTAAAAACCCAATGTCACTAACCTTTAACCAGATCTAAGCATTTGCTCTCACTTCACAGCTCAAATTAAGTGACAGGTCTTAACTGTAAATACTATCTGGAAGTGTCATGCCGGATCTAAACTATTCTCATCTCTCACAATTGAGACCTACCGTGGAGGCTCGCGCGGAGAAGGTTCAGGGCCAAATATCGGAAGGGTGTAGCAAATACACACATGAAAGGACTGGAAAGAGGATCCGCAAATGCATTCAAACAACATTACCACAACGCTGAACAAAATCAAATAGCAGAGAGTACCCTATATAGTACATATATAACCAGTTTATCAACCTTAAAGACATAAACCCTACCCGTCATGGGAATAGATACTAGATGACATAACCTTTAACCAGAACTAATGCAGATATGATGCAAATCTTTTACCAGCCTTTAACATAAAAATAGTGCAACCGGGAATGCTCTCACTTCAAGCTCAAAATGCCGAAGTTGACATAGCTCCTAACAAATACTAGTTCGAAGACTCTATACAAGAATCGCAAACATTCCTCAATTTAAAGTTGAGACATCACTGCATTCAGGGCCATATATCAGAAGGGTGTAGCAAATCCCACATGAAAACCGGAATGTTTGATCTACCGTCAATGCATCTAGGCCATCGCAGGCAAGGTCTCCTTTATCTGAGAGTCAAAAAGTACAGAATACACTGTAACTTTGAGTTTTCAACCCTTTAGACAAAAATCTACTTAGACAAAGAAATCGACAGTAAAAACTACTGGAACAAGCGCAGGTGCCGTGATCTCTACCTATAGCAACACATTTTGATTCAGTATATTTTCGCTTTAAATCCATCAGATAAGCAACAGCAAAAATATAGTGCAATTAGGGACATGCCTTAAAGTTGTTACGCTATAACATGCTTTTCTCGAAGTTGCATAGCTCCTCTATCAATAATCACAGACATTCCAGCCATAAATCAGAAAACATCAGTGCAAAAACAGAGAAAAATATCAAGAATGCTGTGTTTCTCGACGAATGTCCCTGTTAAGCGAGTCTACTGTACAAACTTCTAAGCAATTTTATGCAGTTTAAAAGAGGGAATCTCCTTTAAGATATACTATTTGTCCCTACACTGTACGCTTTGGCAGTTTTCAGATTAAGGGAAAAATTGGTCGAAATTAATTGAAAACATACAGAGAGACAGATCAATGAAAAAAAAATAGGGCTCAATCTTTCTTTCGGCACAGGTAAAATATCTCAAGAATATAGTATTGTCCTGTTAGGCGAGTTACGGTACAAGCTACACAAAGTTTGCTGGATCTTAAAAGAGGGAATCAATTGGTGCTTTCAGTGTCCTAAACCCTAGCCTAATTACCTTTTGCACGATTGCATGCAGGTCAAGGGATAAAATGATCAAAATTAACTGAAATTATATAGAAAGCCTAATTATCTCACCATCGTGGTGACTCTGCTGAAACGTTCCTCTGCTGCTTTAAATAGTGAACTGGTCAGAGACTCGAAAAACAAAAAATGCAGCACACATTTACAGACTAATAAGCAAACAAACTTCTGCCCACCGAAAAAAACACGAAACAAATTATAACTGCCTAACAGAGCAAATAAAAGAATCAGAAAGAAACTTTGCAATTTCAGAATGCTTGTTTGCTTCCCCTCCTTTGTGGATGCCATTTAAGCCTTTTTCCAGCTGTTTTTTTACTTGCCATAACTCATCCAAAAAATTTAACAAAACTCTGTGCAAAAGATTAAAAAGATTTTGAAGACTAATTACATTAGTAAACCCTAATTTTTCACATTCAAAAGAGGAACTCAAATACCGTTGCGAAACCCTCATCTACAAATCTCACATGACACTAATAGCAAATATATATCTTATGCACTTACTAGACGAATCCTCTTAAAAAATTATAAGAACATACTCTGAAAAATTAAAGGACACTCCAACATCACAAAAATGTACTATGAAATCTTATGCAAAAATCAGAAAATGTTTTTCAGTAACCTGGAATTAGAAAATCTGTAACAAAAAATCAAAGAATAGGGTTCATTAATACTTGATTTCTTAAAATTCCGATGAAGCCCATTTCATCCGGCTCGCTCCATTGTTCGACTCAAATATACAGATAGCTCCAATGTGTGTCTGCGTGTCTCGTGGGCAAAAAAATCACAAAAATTAAAAGAAAATACTCAGACCAGAATGATTAGGGCGAAAACAAGCATGGCCATGCTAAGCAGACATAAGACCTCAGGGAAAAAAAACAGAGATTAGAAACTTAAGACGATAAAAAGTGTAAAAAATACAAATGCCGACTGCATAAAAAAAACCCAGTCACAAACATATCGGAGTAACAGGGCGTCGACTGCTACAGGTCATTCATTTCTGACTTCGGGAATGGCTCTCCCTCCTTTGCGTATGGTAGTAATGATATGTTTGATTTTTCATAAATCTGACAGGAGCCTTATCCCTGCAGAACCCTGACATTCGTTCTAGAGCATCGCCACCTGTAAGGCTGAAAAGAACAGGTACATCGTCAACCATTTCATCATGGCTGTTGGCGTCTGTGTCACTGTCAGAAGGGGTCAGGTTTTCCCATAGAGAACACGCCTTCTGGCGTAAATATCCTTAAAATTTTAAAGACGTTTACATGGAATGTAGTACTTAAAAAGCGTAGCGCTTTAACTGTTTGGTGAAAAAGCGGATATGGTGCAGGCAGCAGCTTCCGGGGTGAAAAAGCACCAGGGAATCGGAATGTATCATAAATGATGTACCTATCGGATTTTGAGGTGGGACACTGGGAACTTGGGAAGGCCTTTAAAAAAGAAAAAAGCAGCGTGGAAAGCCACCGACATGTAAGATCATAAATTAATGCATCCGATAGGTACTGATGTGAAAAAGAAAAAAAAAAGCGTGGAGATCACCACATTCAATTTGCATGGAATAATATTCATGTATGGTTGTTCGTGGGGCCATACACTATTCACGGTTCTTATCCATATTGGTTAACTGTCACTCTTACATCCGTGTTGATAGTACTATCAATATTATTCCTCTCACTTCTTTTGTTTGGCCTTCTCGAAGGTTTAGTTCAACTAGGACTTTTCTTTATCAGTCCACAACTAATAAAAAAGCTCAAGTCAAAATTTATATAAATATATAATATTTTAGAAATATTGAGCTACTTCCACGTGTACAATATGAGTGTTGTTGCATATTATCAAGAATTTGGAATGGATAAAGTTTTTCCTTTTATATTATTTTCTTTGGACTTATTTGAAACTTGTTTCAAATGTAAACTTGAGATATTTACAATTTTATATTCATCATCAAATAAAAATCTAATCAACATATACATTACACTACATAATATTATAAATAATTAATTTTAAAGGAAAAATTATAAAATAACAATCCCACACTTATAAATCTAACATTTAATCCTTTCCAACTATACACAACAATTGAAAACAATTATTTATATCATTTTATAGTCTACTTCGAATTAATCTATTACTTATTTTTCCTTCAAAAACTTCTACAAGATTAATTATATCAGTCTTGTTAATATTGTAATTATACAATTAATAATAAAATAATATTATAATTTATTTTTTGAAATAGAAAGCATGGACCCATTATACACATATGATGTGACATACAGTACAATATTCTGCCGGGCATTTTTCCGGTCAACATTTTACACAGCTACCTATGTGGAGATGCTTGCGAATAACGCGAACTAGAATGGATGGCCTGCAAACAAAAAATGAATCTGCTGGGAATTATCTATGGATGCGGTGCTATGAAATCCTATATTATCTATAGGCGCATATTCGATTTGCATGGAAGAATGTTGACGTTGCGGTTGTTCCCAGCGCCGCATAATATTCACGGTTCTGATCCATATTCTGGGTTCTGATCCTTTGCAGCAGACTTGCTAGCTTGTGCGAGGCATCTGGGGTCTTTGTCATGGCTGCGGCAGCTCGGATGTGAAGTCCTCGACTCGAACCTTTCAAATGAATAAGGCACCTTCTTGCTTCCGTAATCATATTCTGGGTTCTGATCCTTTGAAGCAGACTTGTTAGCTTGTGTGCGGCATCTGGGATCTCTATCATGGCCGTGGCAGCTCGGATGTGAAGTACTTGCAAACGAATAAGGCACCTTCTTGCTTCCATTATCATATGGATTACGTATAGCAGAGACAGCTGCGAGGATCAACAAAAGACTCATGATCCACACCAAAACAATTGCAGTAAATTTGGAGCTGGTCATTGAGCTTACTAAGATATTCACTCGCGCAGATCGTTGCTAAGCTAAACGCAAAGAAAACTCCGAGGAGAAAGACTGGATTTTGTATAACTGCCTGATCGTATGGTGATCAACCGACTTCTCTTAATTGCAACGGTTGCGTAAGTTATACGCGGCTGATCGTAAATTTTACTCGGTTGCGTAAGTTTTACGCCGTTGCGTGCGTGATGTCTAGGCATACCGGTTTTACTCTTCTTTAAATTTCTTAATTTGAATTAAATGACTACTTACATATATCTTTATTATTAATAAAATTTTGTTTTCAGGAGATTCTATTTGTTATATATGTGGTTCGAACCATTTCCATGTTAAAATTTATTCCATGTAAATCATTGCTGATTATAATTTATTGGGTGATCAAAATATTAACGATTTTAAACATATATAAAATTATAGCGTTATTTATTAAATATTATAATAATTATTATAAATATATTGTAACTAATATAGATATCTTAATCTATAATATAGGGATATTAATCTCAAGGCACCTATATAGTCACTATATATATATATATATATATATATATATATATATATATTTTATTGACTTACTTAAAAAAAAAAGACAATCCAATACAAGTAAAATTTATAAATGAACTATCACACAAATGAATGTCAAATTTAATGTCAAGAATAAATTAAACAAGACACTCTATTATAACCTTACGTATTATTATAGAACACCTCTTGACATAATAAATGTAGTTCATTTACATAAATAATTAAATGTGGTAACTACTAATATATTAATTATGATATTTACCACTTCTATTTTTAATTTATATTGAACTAATTGTGAGAGCAATAGCCAAATAGATATTTTAATTGCTTGAAGGTGCGATCGTTGGGATGTCTTGTGGAAAGAACTGTGATGGGCATAATCTCATTTTCAGTATCTGCAAGACATTGAAATTGAATTAAGAAAATTCACATGTAACATTAATAATGGTGGTCGTTTATTTCATGTTTGTTGGTGACTATTTATGTAGTGCAGGTGAACACAAATTTTCATTTTATTTTTCTATATATTCATTTTTCTGTCTACATTCATTCTTATGAGTGTATTGGTTTTCCGCATTTATTCTTGTAAGATCATATATGTTTTAAACTCTTTGGCGGTGGCATGACATCTTCAATTGGCGCATCTTTCGTGTTTGTCAATGCTTAGTAAATATTTCTCACAAGTTGAATCTTCTCAGCATTTAAGCTAACTTCTCCTTACAATAGTTTAAGTTGACTCTGGACCAGCTCTGAATTAAAGGTTAGGAGCATCCTAGGAAATAAATGAAGTGGACGTATGATAATTATATTTAATAATGTTTTCCCATCAAAAAAATAAATAAAAGTTATGTACATTATATTTTAAAATTTACATAAGGATCATAATAAATTACTAATTTAGAGAAATTGGTATACAAAAGGAATAAAATAAAATAAAGCTACAAAATTATCAAATAAAGAAAAGTAATAATCCATAGACGGAGATAATTAATCACAGGAGGTGTTTAGAATGCAACAAATACAATTATTTATACAATGCTCGTTACTCATCTAATTAACCAAATATCAAGTAGGTGATGATTCTCAACACTATTTATTGTAAAGACATAAACATTCTTAGGTAGATCCCATGATTTTGTAAAAAGTGGTATCTAGACCAAGCCTACTAATTCCTCATAAAAAAAGAGACATTTCCCCCAAAACATTATGAATAGAGAATTATATAATTCTTTCCTTCAATTATGTACTTTCCTCTACAAGCTACATCAATGACATTATAAAAAATACGTAAACCTTTTATGAGATAGAATTACACCCCTGAGTTATCTAGAGTTACATTACAGAACGGGTAATATAAATACCAACAAAATCATATAGGCTTAAAAGACACATATTTATTTTTACTTGCAAAAATATTATAATAAATTTTTATCTATATGCATAAATTTATGTTACTTTACGATAATTTATCAATAAAACAATCAATTAATATGACTTCAAATAAATTGTGTTGATATTAAGTTATAATAATAGCCAAAAATACCAAAAATCTATAAATTTAGGCATTCCTTGACTGGTGGCATTGATGGCAATTGCCTACTCTGCGTAGGGCTTAATCCCCTTGCTAGGACCCACAAATTATATATAAATTGTGATTTTTTAATACTAAGAATTGCACCAAAGGGGTAAAATGTGAACATCGATAGACTTGAAAAATAAATAATGATTTTGTATGCATATGAGGATCTAAAAGTGAAGTGTTTCATGGAAATGCAACATTTAGTATAACATAATGAATTCATATATATCTAAGGGAATGCAATGTAATGTTGTTTAGAGGAGGGAAGATCAATTATTGATTTAGGAGAAATAAACAATTGTTGAAGTACATGAAAAATAAAATTTAACAAATAGTGTAGAGCCAAGAGGTGACTGCTCCTATTATTTTTTGAGGTCCATAAGTAGGCCCCCTAGGACAACTTGGACCAACTTTGATCGAAGAAGCCAACAATATACATAGGTGGTTGTTACAACACTTGAGACATCTATGAATGTAAGACCCTTATTGCTTTGGACTCTTGAGACATATGTGAACATAAGACCCATGATATTTTAATTTCGAATGTCAATAGTTTCGCATATACCATAAAATAAGGTGAATGAGATACAAACACTATAATCGGTCAAAGGTTTTATTTTTTCATTTCCATCGTCATCTAAAAAATTGAGACAATATGAAATAACACTAATATGAAGCCATCATAATTATCTATAGGTTCATTTATATGTCTATATTTGAAGATGCCTTTTCGGAGGGAATGAAGGAAAACATGGGAGATATATTATTACCACGAGGCCTAAATACTAGTAGGCAGAAGATGCATGAAATGGAATTATTATGAAAGAAATATGTGATAGAAGGTCAGTGTGATGCCTATAAGTATTGTCTTATGCAAAAATTGAGGAGTGGTAGCAAGGATGTGGTAAGGGAGTTCTCACCCCTATGACACCTCCTTAACGACCATGAAAAAATGGGAGAGGAATTTCTCTACCCGAAAAATCCTCAACACCATGAGCACCAATGAAGGAGCAGGGAAGGTATCCTTGTCACTGGTTGTTGGATTTGAATACAATTTTGATAAATTAAAATGTTATTAATAAAATATACTACTTATACATTGGAACATATGGGAAATTAACTCCTGACATATAATCAATCAAAAAAAATTCTCTAGTTATTGTAGAAGCCAAAATTCTAAATGGACGTGGGGGGAGGTCCTATTTCTGTGAGGCCTAGAGATTGGCACACAGAGGACAAGGGAGATGTAACTCTCATCAAAGAGAGATATTTCAAAAAATCAAGTCAGTACATACAAGTATTTTATCAAACAAGAATTCAAGAGTAGTAGGAAGGAGGTGGTGTGGGATTTCTCACCCTACAACACCTCCTTAATAGTCGTGAAAATTAAAGTGGGTGAGGGAGGTCTTTCCCTGAAGACCTCAACACTAGGAGGATAAGATTAGGGAAATTCTCATCCGTCATTGATAATTAGATTTGAATACAAATTTGATAAATGAAAATATTATTAAAAAATATATGCCCTATATATTATAACATATGGTACATTAACTCCTAATACACAATCAATCAAAGAAAAGGCATGGCTATTGCAGAAGCTAAAATCCTACCTAGTAAAAATTATCCAATTGAATCTTCAACATTGTCAAAATATTTAGAAGGAAATTTTTTTTTACAATGATGCAACACCCAAAGGTGAATGGTAAAGAGACCAAGAATATTCCATCTTCCATGTTGGTGTCATGGGTGGAGATCAGGCAGGATCATCACAAAAGGGGGCCAAATGGATGTAGTTACAACAACTCCACCACCGCCACCTATAAAAAGATAATTTTACAGATGTCTATATTTTTAAAAACTTTGTTTGAATTTTGGATCTAAATCTGCTTGATCTGGAACTCAAAACGTTCTTCCATGTCTTTCTATTAAAATATAAGAAACAATTTATTATGTTATGGCTTGGAAATAAGGTTTGCATTGTTGCAATAACTCATGGTGGAAAATCCCATGTTGATAGTGTTGTTCGAGTGGGAGGGGAAAAATATGCACTCTCAATATTGATGGTAGCACAATGCAAGGCGTAATTGCACTACAAGCTCTTACCTACCTATAATATATGTTGAAGTGAAATCTTGAGAACATTGAAACTACCATCACTGAATATTTTGATGTGGTGGCCAACAAAAGCAACAAATGGATGTTGAATACAATGCTCTTTGCCAAGAACAATATGAAAAATAGAAGAATGGTATCTTAGAAGCTAAGATGAATATGTGAACGAAAAGTTGGAAAGAAAAATGTTGAAATGAAATACCTTATGTCTCACACCTATTCTAACTAATAAACTGGATCATTTTGTTAAATGAAAAGGTATACCCAAAGAAAAAAAATTATTTTTTGTTTTCAACAAAGGATTTAGGGCGTGTGGATCAACATCAACAATAATACATTATATTTTGGGGATAAGAGACGATGTTTAAATTGTAAACTTGTACAACATAGTATTAAAACTATTTTAGAAAGTAAAAATGGAGTGGTTCATGAAATATCCACGTAACATCAAATTGAAAACAATTTCCACACACTAGGAATATGAAAGAGATGAAAAAGATTAAAAATCTAAATGCAAGATATGTAAATATCACACATTTCCTTTTTCATGGTAGTCAAAGAGATTTATACTACCATTCCAAAATATGAATTTATTTATGTTGATGAAATCTTAACCATTTAGAAAGGATTGGTTATTTCCAACATTGGTAGATTTGTGACACTTTTTTAATATTCTAACTTTGATGGATTGGTTTAGTTTTATATCATTTTTATTTTTGAGAGGTGACAATTATGGGAAGATACTTTGGCATACATCTTGGTGGTAAAATAAAAAGAATTTCCATTTCAAGGGGATAATCTTTCAAGGGAAAATATGATGCGATGAAATATGTATTGAATACCATCACTTAATCAAAACTAATATAGAACTTAATGATGATGTCATTAATGTTATACCTTATGGAGGGGGTCACTCAATTAGTGTCGTTAAATTTTCCATCAATTCCAAGGCCTGCTCTTACACAACTGAAAGAGATGGAAAATTGAGAGAAAATGAAATAAAAAAGGTTTACCTTTTTTTAATGGCATTAAGTTTTGATTAGACGGCGTTTAAGTTCTTAGAAAAGATGAAGAAATGAATGAAAAGTTGGAATGAAAAAGGTGGGGATTAAATCCATGAATGTCCCACACTTATTCCATGGCTCAAATTGTTCTTACCCAAATAATATCTACCATCCATTCTCCGCTTTATTGGCTTGATCTCGCTCACATTATTTAAACAAATACAAGTTATAATTAAAGGGGCCAAATTAATAAATGGGAAAAAACCAATAGGTTCCAAGTTTGATAGCCAACCAGAATTTATATCCCCCCTTTTCAATTTCAAACTACATGAAAATATGCAATGCACAAACAATCATCGTTAATTGAACCCCTTTAACTGTTGGACACATGAGAGATCTGTTATTTTTAATTGAGACTCCATATGATTTCTTATGTTGTTAAGAGCGAATTTCTCTTTGATTTAACGAGAATGGGTTTTACTACCAATACCATCAAAGTGTACCATTTAATATATACATGTTTGAAATAGATTTCTTGTTTTTGTAATTTAAGATCCAATGCACTTAATCTAGGTTGAAGTAGTTGACTTCTTGCCAATTGTAGCCATGGAATTTTTGAAGAAAATAATTAACATATATAAATAGAAACATTTTATTCTTCAAACATGGTATAGTTGAATGCGGTCATAGAGAGAGATAACACATAAAAATGAAGTAATATTTTTCAAGTCAGGTGAAACAAAAAAATATTAGAGATGATACATCTAAAGCTATTGTAAATATTAACTTCATGTTTCCTGTCTAATACCTCGATTTTAATGTTTTTTCTTAGAGAAGGAATTAAAACACTGCAGGTAGGATGAATTAGGGAAGAGGTTTGGTCAGTAAATTTGCACTTCTCAGTTTTCTCAAGACCATTATTACCATTCTTGGTTCCTTGTTTTAATTTTGCAACAAGAGGTCCTCACATGGATATTTTAAAACTATGGATCAACCTAAGGATAAGCTCGATCACATTAACCGAGGAAAAAATTAAACCTATATGCAAAAAATGGATCCTGATAGTGACATACCTACCATGGAAACCCACAAAGAGGGAAATACCATAAAAAATGACAGAAGGCATGAAAATTGATGACTTGCAGGTCATTTTGAATTGAGTGGGGAAAACATAGGAAACTGCAAACAGAACAGGGACAAACAGTATATGAAAAAAGTTGTAGAAATCGCTGGCCAATACTATTTTCAATCATAATTATAGGTATTATAGAATTATTAACCTTGATGCGAGGGAGCCTATGTAGAAATCTCTCACTCCCTTGCGCTGCAAATTTAAAGCAGCTCTGATGGCTACCATTGAGGTCCTTCTCAATATGTACATTTGCACAACATGTTGCAGATCTACATAAGATGTACAATTACTACTTTCTCAGAACATATGGTAATTATAACTGCACATCAATGATCAACCATTTGACAAGAAATGCATAAAACTAATTGTATTTAGTTTAGCTATTACTCAAAGTCCGCACATGATCTAAAGCTTGCTGTAAGAAAGACCTGTTCAAGTAACATGCTATGTTTGAAGAGCTGATTTACCCAGTCCTGTATTATTTGTTTTCAGAGTTTTCAACCCCAAAATAATATGTCCCAATGACTCAGCAACCTGCAGTTTTAATATATATTTTAGAAAACTGTCAATCTACTGTATTATGGTCCTTCAGTAACTCAACTAATTACCACTCTTGTACAACAAAAATAAAATTGGCGATGAACAACATTATACCATTATGATTCTCCAACACCAGCTACCAGAACGAATAAAAATGCATATCAAACATCCCCTGCACCATAAAGGGTTTACTAAGGAAAATAATACACATAAAATGCAGGACCATTTTTTTTTATGTTGTTGAGCCCAGGAGAGGGTAAGGTAAAATGTATGATTAATTTGTCCATACCAAGGGATAAGAGTATTATTTTTGAGCTGAAAAATTGTGAAAATTTCAGCAAAAAAGTGTGCACTCTTGTAGTAGGACTGTGCCTAGAGGGAACATTAGGAACTGAAATCCTAGCAGTAAGATGATTGGGTGAAATTCCACATTGCCTTTCCTCTGAACTGAAGAACACCTGGAGGCTGCAAATGCGGTGTTGACTCTGCAACAGAAACCTAAGGAGGGGGATTTTGTTCATCAACATCAATCGGTTGAATATACTTATAAGCTGAGCTAGGCCTCAAATTATGGAGTCGTGGATTATTACTGCCAGACATGAAATTCAAACTTTTCTGCCTCTTTTTCC
Source organism: Taxus chinensis (assembly GCA_019776745.2). Taxonomy (NCBI): domain Eukaryota; kingdom Viridiplantae; phylum Streptophyta; class Pinopsida; order Cupressales; family Taxaceae; genus Taxus; species Taxus chinensis. The sequence goes on along the minus strand of CM034147.1, from coordinate 153,140,293 downwards.
CTTTGAAGTACAGTTTGAGAGGCTTTGTTGTAAAGTGGAGGTCCCAGGTTCAATTCTCAAGTCCAACCCTTGGAATCGGATTACGTAAATTCTAGATCTCAGTACAACACTGAAATCCCAGTTACTAAATAAAAAGTAAAACAGGAAGTGGCGGTAAAGGAGGAAGAAAGAAAAAATTTAGAGCATTATAGGAAATGACATGAGGAAAAGTCGTATTGCATTTCTTGATCTGGCAAACCGAATAATAGTTTACAATGTAGTGTCCTAATGCAACCCTGAAAACAATGGAAGAACAACAACAAACCTGAATTAGAACTGCGGAATGATCGATGTCTTCAAAGGTATTTTGGTTTTTTTTGTTCTCAACATCCCTAGAAATATATGTCATTATTAAGTGCAAATAATATCCTCCACACGTTTTCCACTTCTAATGACTTCCCCATTCTATATTTTGAGTTTTTCATTGCTCCCCAAACCGCTCTAAAAGGTTATTTGAATGCATATAGATTATCCATATGAAGCTTTACAAATCTCAACAAAATTACATAGAGTTCAACAATGATATTGGCGCACCTAGAAGAAATGTGAAGCTTCGGATTTGGTTCATATTCGAAAAGGTCAAGATAGTTTTTTGTGTGTTAAAGATTAATTTATCTTAGAATATGATCTTGGTATGTCCCCATATTATCGCAATGTAGGTGGCCACCTCAAATACGTTATGTGTAGTCCAGTTGGAGCATGATGGAAAGGTTCATGTCAAGGACAATGATCATGATTCCTAGGCAGAAGTGTATGAAAATACAACATCGTGAAGAGACTTTATTGGTAGTTATTCATTTTCAAGCCCAATGACATACAATGTTGAAAAAACCATATGAAAAAAGTTGTAGAAATCGCTCGCCAATAATATTTTCAATCATAATTATAGGTATTAGAGAATTATTAACCTTGACGCGAGGGAGCCTATGTAGAAATCTCTCACTCCCTCGCGCTGCAAATTTAAAGCAGCTCTGATGGCTACCATTGAGGTCCTTCTCAATATGTACATTTGCACAACATGTTGCAGATCTACATAAGATGTACAATTACTACTTTCTCAGAACATATGGTAATTATAACTGCACATCAATGATCAACCATTTGACAAGAAATGCATAAAACTAATTGTATTTAGTTTAGCTATTGCTCAAAGTCCGCACATGATCTAAAGCTTGCTGTAAGAAAGACCTGTTCAACAACATGCTATGTTTGAAGAGCTGATTTACCCAGTCCTGTATTATTTGTTTTCACAGTTTTCAACCCCAAAATAATATGTCCCAATGACTCAACAACCTGCAGTTTTAATATATATTTTAGAAAACTGTCAATCTACTGTATTATGGTCCTTCAGTAACTCAACTAATTACCACTCTTGTACAACAAAAATAAAATTGGCGATGAACAACATTATACCATTATGATTCTCCAACACCAGCTACCAGAATGAATAAAAATGCATATCAAACATCCCCTGCACCGTAAAGGGTTTACTAAGGAAAATAATACACATAAAATGCAGGGCCATTTTTTTTTATGTTGTTGAGCCCAGGAGAGGGTAAGGTAAAATGTATGATTAATTTGTCCATACCAAGGGATAAGAGTATTATTTTTGAGCTGAAAAATTGTGAAAATTTCAGCAGAAAAGTGTGCACTCTTGTAGTAGGACTGTGCCTAGAGGGAACATTAGGAACTGAAATCCTAGCAATAAGATGATTGGGCGAAATTCCACATTGCCTTTCCTCTGAACTGAAGAACACCTGGAGGCTGCAAATGCGGTGTTGACTCTGCAACAGAAACCTAAGGAGGGGGATTTTGTTCATCAACATCAATCGGTTGAATATACTTATAAGCTGAGCTAGGCCTCAAATTATGGAGTCGTGGATTATTACTGCCAGACATGAAATTCAAACTTTTCTGCCTCTTTTTCCCTTTGAAGTACAGTTTGAGAGGCTTTGTTGTAAAGTGGAGGTCCCAGGTTCAATTCTCAAGTCCAACCCTTGGAATCGGATTACGTAAATTCTAGATCTCAGTACAACACTGAAATCCCAGTTACTAAATAAAAAGTAAAACAGGAAGTGGCGGTAAAGGAGGAAGAAAGAAAAAATTTAGAGCATTATAGGAAATGGCATGAGGAAAAGTCGTATTGCATTTCTTGATCTGGCAAACCTAATAATAGTTTACAATGTAGTGTCCTAATGCAACCCTGAAAACAATGGAAGAACAACAACAAACCTGAATTAGAACTGCGGAATGATCGATGTCTTCAAAGGTATTTTGGTTTTTTTTGTTCTCAACATCCCTAGAAATATATGTCATTATTAAGTGCAAATAATATCCTCCACACGTTTTCCACTTCTAATGACTTCCCCATTCTATCTTTTGAGTTTTCATTGCTCCCCAAACCGCTCTAAAGGTTGTTTGAATGCATATAGATTATCCATATGAAGCTTTACAAATCTCAACAAAATTACATAGAGTTCAACAATGATATTGGCGCACCTAGAAGAAATGTGAAGCTTCGGATTTGGTTCATATTCGAAAAGGTCAAGATAGTTTTTTGTGTGTTAAAGATTAATTTATCTTAGAATATGATCTTGGTATGTCCCCATATTATCGCAATGTAGGTGGCCACCTCAAATACGTTATGTGTAGTCCAGTTGGAGCATGATGGAAAGGTTCATGTCAAGGACAATGATCATGATTCCTAGGCAGAAGTGTATGAAAATACAACATCGTGAAGAGACTTTATTGGTAGTTATTCATTTTCGTATTATCAAATCTTTTCTTGTCAAAGATGACAAGTTTGAATGTGTTTAGTACATAAGAGATTTCATCCTCGCTGCTTCCCAATAGCCTTTGTATAAAGATCCTTGATGCCTCACCTAACGGTTCTCCTTGCCCCTTTATCAGTTCCTCACTTTTAAGGGATATATATGTGGATATTTTCTCATCCTTTAAGAATAGACCATCCTCTAGGTCTAGGTTATAAGACTATAATGCTGAAATGCCAAGATAATTGCTTCCGCTACATCAAAGCATTATGATAGAATAAGATTAGTAGGCACACACAATTTAGGCTATTTAAAAAAACTGGAAAAGTCTAAGCATTTCATAACAGAGCTCTGAAAAGTTAGAGGCCTATAGGCTAGAAACAATAGAAATTTATCCTGAAAGCAGAAGCATATCTTAATGTGTAAACATCAAGAGAGGATAAGATATAAGAACGAAGTCATTGTGAAGTCAGATTGTTGAGAGTGTGGATGTGCTTATCAAATCAGTCAAAATTCCTCTATCCATTATGCTTTGATGGATGTCCATACCCTGTTCCAAAGCTCCCATTTTTGCACAGGCAGGGAGGATGCTGACAAAGGTTGTGGAATTTGGCTTTACATCTGTCAATTGCAATTGCATGAATGTTTCTAAGTAATTATAACGCATTTTCAACAAATCCATTTTGGGCATATCCTGCAATCATTACTGTCCACGATACCACATTTTTTTTGAGGCATTCTGTCGAACAGTTCAGGTGCTTTGTCTACGGTTCCACATTTTGCATACATGTCTACCAGGACATTTGCAACCACATCTGACAAAATTCCTCTATCCTTTATGCCTTGATGGATGTCCATACCCTGTTCCAAAGCTTCCATTTTGTCATAGGCTGGCAAATGTAAACTGATCGGGTTGAAGACCTGTTTGTTGCATATGGTGAAACAGTGTGACTGCGTTGTGAGGAGTGAGCAATGAAAGAGTGGACTGTCTTTCACAAAAAATAACTTATACTATTCTAAGTCACTGTAAAATCGGATTCTAACTTTTATAAAAAATACTTTTCGAAAATTCCTCTATCCTTTATGCCTTGATGGATGTCCATACCCTGTTCCAAAGCTTCCATTTTGTCACAAACTGGCAAATGTAAACTGATCGGGTTGAAGACCTGTTTGTTGCATATGGTGAAACAGTGTGACTGCGTTGTGAGGAGTGAGCAATGAAAGAGTGGACTGTCTTTCACAAAAAATAACTTATACTATTCTAAGTCACTGTAAAATCGGATTCTAACTTTTATAAAAAATACTTTTCGAAAAGAAGTAAAATCCAGTGTAACCAGGACAGCCAAATGGGGCAAAAGCTTCTACTCTCCACAGTCACTGTGAAATCAGATTCAACTTGAAACACTAATTTTCATTTTTTTTAAGCCAAACCTAGAACAAACAGGATAACCAAGACACCTGAACTGGTAAAGTTCCTTTTCTGTATAAAACTCCTCGAGCCCAACTCATAACTAACCTCTTGATACTACGTTGCAGATCTTGAAGCTCAATGGAAGATGGATCGACCCAGACAAGGAAAAGCTGTTGTCCAGATGCAGCAGCTCCTCTGTAACTTTGTGATCCTTGCAACGAAGCACTGATAATGTTTATCCTGTAGAACCCAAAAAAAGCAGGGCAGGACACGCATGCAGGTGCTAGACAATGAATACTGCATGCGAGGACAGTCAGGAGGCGTGAGACCTGGGAGTGGTGGCCGAAGCTTGGAGAAGAAACCGCATGCAACCAGCCATTTGTCTCTACCATGCAGCCGCAAAAATAGGAAATACCATTAAAATGCTTGAAATTTGGTTATCGTTGGATTTCAACGCCTCAGGTAAGATTGAATGCAGTCCGTCAGATTTCTGACGATTGTCAGAATCAATAGGTCGATGTTCACAACAAGAACGCCTCCGGCGTAATAAAAATACTAATGTTTAAGAAAAATGGAAACATGTGTCTAAATATACACATGAAAATATAACATAGAAACCTATTTCCCAAACACAAAACCCAATATATGTCGGCGTGAAGATAAAAATTGCATGGCCTTTTGGTCTTCCTCGAATTATTCACGTGAGTGCAAAAGGGCAAGACAAAATGGGGGAAATAAAATAGGCTACTAATCCAAAACCCAACCCCAATGCCCACATTGCCAAAACTTTGAATAACCATTTCATCGATTCAAATATTATGAGTACCAAACAATTCAAATCATTTTATCTAAAACAATAATGATTAATAGTTACAAAATCATGTTAGAGGGGAGAACTTCCACAGAGAGGAGGGGGCGGCAGTGTTATTCACACAACCCACAAAGAAATTGATACTTGCATGTATATTGAGATTAAAAATGTGGAGATAAGCCAACAAAACATGCCAAAACAGGAGGCTTCCTCAACTTAGAAAGATCCCAAGATCGAAACCTTAAGCCTATATTCCTTTCCGGTGCCAACCCGCAACTCGCGTTGCAATTGGAAAACTTCAAATCAATTCCCCACCATCCACATTCTTCATTCCCTTGCATAAACCGAGCTTCTTCTCGAAACCATTATGGAAAATCCCAAATAGGTGGACTTGATATTCTTGAAATTCCCATTGGTAAGGCTCTTGCAGTGGGCAGTGGATATTATCCCCATTGAATGCACCGTCTAACATCATGCCAATAACAACATACCATAACAATATACCATGTGTCGGATTACTGACGTGGAGAGGATGGAAAAAATTGCCGGCAGTCTGTAGTGGCCTCATCATCTAAAAGAGATCTGCACGAGCCTAGAAAACTAACCCGCGGTTTGAATTTTCATCGTGGTTTTTGGTGTGTTTAAATAAATCATTCCCTCGCCCAAAAAATCGTGTCCTAATCACAAAATTAGGATTGGGAGGAGCTCGCAGGCAGCGGACGACATAACCAACATAAAACAGGATTGTGGACAACATATCCAGCATTGACAAGGCCATATCCATCATTTCCATGGCTGTGAATTATTTTAACGAAGGGCATAGACTTAGGGGAGGTAGGGTATGCCGACACGATACACCTGCGAGTGTCAGGCCAAATTATGTTTCATAACAACGACCTTGTTTCTGTTTTATTTTGAATAGTCTGGTATGGATATGATTTAAACTTATAAGAACGGAAATTTTTGTTGTTTCATTCATTTATTACATTCCATGTGTTATCGATTATGACCAAATCCTTTGTTAATGTCATTTTCACTACTATGTGATATGATATTACAGTTGTTTCCACTCCATAAACATTTCTTCTCATTCTATTTGGATGATAGTAACGGAGTATAAATCTTTCCAATATATTTTTATAGTATGTGGTCTAGAAATGAGATTCATAGTTGTTTGGCAAAAGCCTTCCAGGATCAATTCTCTTGAATGCTTTCTCAGACAATAAAACAAAACATTTGTGAGCAATGTGAAAATTTCAATGCACTATACTTACCTTTGATCCATTTAACCATCTACATATTTATAGAACTACTTGCAAAAGTGTTGATAAGAGCTCTACTGCAGGTTTTTATAAAATAGTGATTATTTATCTTGAAAACCAGTTTCATAGTAGCAAGTGGAAGAGGCTATAAAGTGGATAGATGATGCAGAACTATAATGGAAACAACCTCTATAGACATTGTTCAAACTGAATTCAAGATGACATGACCTCATTATACCTAAATATTCATGAAAAATGGAAAATTTCTTATTCATTTGGATGTTTCCAACCTCTTTGACAAGTTTGAGACTTTGTAGTCACTAAATCATGCACCTTGAGTCAATATTTAGTCTTGGTCTCATACTACTATTCATATTGTTTTTGAGTGAAGAAAGTACTAATTAACCCATGTCCTTTGGCATTTGTACTTTGCTTTCTATCGTCACTTCTGATCCTCGGACCATGCTTGCCCAGTCTATCTTGTCACTCTGCGTTATTCCTATTTCTGACTGGGGTGCCGCATGCGCCCTGGTTCCCTTCTGGGCGCCCTGATCCTCTTTGTATTTTGCTTCCATCTTTTGGGCACTTTATAACCGTTTGAGCTTTCCATATGTTTAGCAGACAACCTTTTTCGGAGTTATTTACGAAATTAGAACAAGATGACCATATAAATATAAAGTTATGAGACCATAATGAGGGACCAAACACTAAGAATCTACTATCACCATCTAGAGTTGCATCCATCAAAGGCACCTAAAGCTACATTTGCATCCATCTAGCTCCATCACAAGGCACACAAGGTTGGTTTAAATGCACCACACTTAATAGGAGGGGAGTCTATTGTTTCTATGCACATATTTACCAAATTCTACATCTAGTTATTACTCGCTACTTCACAAAGTGTAACTGACACAAGAGTAACCTAGGGAACTATTTTCACACACACACACACCTAGAACTACACTAGGTCTGAGATGTAGTGCAATGCTCAGTTAGTAAGTCCACCATTGTGGCTGTTGGGGATAGTCTGAACCTTTTATAGGCATATTTATTTTATTAGGTTTTTGATGCTTTATTTTGGGTTTTATAGGTCTTTTCATCATCTCTAATTTACAGTGACATCTGACGTAGTCTAACGAAGATAGTGCGATAGGAAGAAACTATAGGCGAACATCCGATGAAACCTCAGAGGAATTTTTTAGGCCATTTCTGTAGACCAGGGCGCCCATATCTCAGACCAGGGTGCCCATGGGTGCCCCTATCCCTCTCCAGGTGCCCCATTCCAGTTAGAGAGCTCAGATCTGCACTTTATTGTTTTGTTGTGGTCGTTTCCTCCTCTTGTTCACCTAGTATACACTACGTCACAATCCCACACCTTCGTCGAATCAACTAAGGACTTCTCAACCCTCTCTTGCACATTAGGGTTTCACATTTCTATTTACTTAGTTGCTTGAGTCATTTTTGTTATTTATTTAGTTATTATTTACTGCTTTGCATAGTATTATATTACATGAGGATATCACATTTTAGTTTAATTATACTTTACTTGCTTCGTATTCCCTACAAAATATTATTTCTTAATGTTAAGAACATTTGCTATAGGAAATTAAAGGTTAGGATTATTAATAACGTATTAATGATAGTTTATTAGAATCTTATAAAACCATTTATCCTTTCCCCTGCTCCAAGTAATATCTATGCTCAAGAACTCTCATCTCTTATTCATTGCTCCCATACTGAATTTTTATATTCACCCTTCAAGCTAACATGTTACTTGTAATTCCTTTCCTTACTGTCCTCTAAGACTCTTCCTAACCTTCTTCTCATATACTCTATACACTTTCCTTATTCCAATTACTTAGGCACCGTTACAATTCTCATAAACCATGCACACAAGTTTCTCCTAGCTTATACATGACCCTTCTTCCATCTAATGGATTTATTCTTCAAGAAACATATTCTTAATATCACCCCAGTTGGAGATTGAGCATGATGGTAAGTAGTGGAAAAAAATTTCTGTTGCATCTTGTAATGCTTCCATGATCATCCACACAACAACATCTTTGTGTTGCACTCCAAGGATGCTGCAGGCCATGATAAAAGCTGCAATATGATCATCAAGACGCCGTTTTCCATCCCCATAGAACTTCGGGATATTATTTCTCGATTCTTGTGGAAGCTCGTGAAGTGGTGGAGTCAAGCCCAATGGACCAATGTTTTGTCCCCATGGTGTAAGCGCTTGTGCCGCCATTTCTTCTTCTTCAGTTCTTAAAAAGTGTAGATTTCTCAATCAAGATTGTAAAGAGGCTTTTGATCATCAAAGTACTTTATATATATATATATATATATATATATATATATATATATTTGTATTTTATGGGGCAAATACCTTTTTTGGGTGCACTTGGGAAAATCTATCACCAGTGGAGTTGCAAAAAACTGTTGGTGAGAAAATTTGTCGATATAGAAAATCAGAGGTCTCCATCAATGTTCATGGGGCTACGCCCCTCTACATTAAATGGTACAACTCCCATTATTGAATGTAAACTAATCATAATCTTATCTAAATGTTGTGGGTGGCCAAATTAGTTAGGGATCACCTAGGGACACTCCACTGAACCTATGGAAAAGTGCTTGTATGGGGTACAAGAGAGGAAATTACAGTGATGAGGGGAAAGGAGAGAAATTATGAAAGAGAGATTTTTGTCATGAGTAGGAATGTAGAGATCACACTCAATAACTAGAGTAGTTCAACATTCAATATAGAGGAAACATAATGAAGTTATCTAGTGAGATGGAAAAATTGAGACACCAAGTTCTCATATTTGTCTATTAAATATACACAGATATTGCATCACCATGTTTACAAAGTGTATAAAAGAGGGAAATAGAAGAACCATGAGATTCATGTAATAACCATGTTTATCGTGTCAACAATGAGAGGAAACAATGCATACAAAGCTGCACACATTGATACATCTTGGAAAGTAAAAACTCTATTCCTTAATTGACATTTACACTAGTTTTACAAAGCAACGGAAAAGGATAAAGTGGAAGGAATTATAGCTTTTATTCTTTGTGCATTAATACAAAGCTCAATAACTATAATTCACAATTTCTACAGAGTGAATTTCTTCAAAATCTGGAATCCCTTGAAATGCAGAAGCCATCCCAATTCATAGAAATTTGTATTGAATCTTCCCCTCCCTCACATGAATCTTTATGTTCTATATTCCACTTGTGACTTTTCATTTTCCATTCAAGCATTTCTCTTATAATTTGAGAAAATACTTTTACAATTTTTAAAATAAGTCACTTAAGTGAATAGGAAAAAATACAATGATGAATCCCAACGAAGAATTAGAAAGGAGAGATAAGAAAGAGGGAGAAATAAAGGATGGATGTGATGAAGGAAAACCACTCCTCGCAATGATCCAATTGAAGGCCTTGATGCAGTCAAGAACTAGTGAAGTACTTTGACACTAATGATACTATAGACTAATGAAGATTGCTTTGCTATACACCTTTGGACATTCACCCCCTTGCCAAAATTTATTCATGATTCCCTGTTTGTATTATACACGGACACCCTAAATTTGAGTGTTTAAAAACAATTTTGAAAGATACAATTTGAGGAAGCTAAGAATGGAAACCGACCCCTGTGATGATTGTTTACAGCACTGCCATTTCCTTGTTGACGAAGCTTTACCCTAAACATTTTTCCAATGATGATCCTGAACTCTATGATTCACAGACACCATGGGTTATCGAATGAGTGTTTAAAAACACTGTTTGAAATTTTCCCAAAGTGAATTCAAGATGACCCATAGAAAATGATTGTGATGATATTCTATGGCATTTCCATACTCTGCTGAAAAGGATTACTCCTGAAGTGACATTCTTTTCCCGTACACTGGGAAGGTAAGTGATGATTACCAATGAGATGAAAATGAAGAATGTTCATGCCACAATCTTGAAACTACCATTCCAAACCATGAAAACATCCCCAATTCTTTGTGACTGAGAAACTAGAACAACCCTCGAACTTGAATTCCACGCCTGACACGAGTACTTCCCCATATTTAGAGAGCGAGCTTACTATTTTTATTAAACCACCATTTTCACCTTTTCCAACTTTAATCATTCAAATTGTCCCGCTGGATGGCCTCTGTGTACACCGTTTCCACCTAGACTACTCTTTGAGATGAATTAATATTTATAACTATTGCCCAAATATGGGGCTTACTATTTTTATTAAGTGGCCATTTTCATCATTTTCAGCACTACTTGACCATTATGATCTTCTGACTATCTTTGGTGCACACCATCTTCGCCACAACGGCTTCCGAAGATGGCTTACTAAAAATGGCAAGCACCATGTAGAAGGGATTACTTTTTTTTAGTAAGTGGATTTCTGAGCATTGGATTGCAATGAAATGAAATTTCTTGATATGGGTTTTTTCTCTATACTGTTCTTCCATATTTTCAACTCAAACCGGTTGCTAGATTGTGATATTTTAAAATTGTAAAATTTTGCCGCAAGAAACTTGGTGTTTCTTTGCTACAAAATATTCAGGGTGTGTTTGCAAAATTTTCCACTTGGATTCTAGTGGCCTCTGAAAACCTATAAGATTGTAAAAAATGGCAGGTTGATCTGTGCACTGGTTTTTAAAATACGAGTGAATCTTCTTTGTGGGATTTGAAGTCTCTTTGGGCGAAAACCTTCATTTTTGATCATTTAAAATCTGTATTTTTTGTGTTTCTTATTTTTTTTACCTATTCAAATCATGGAGAAGGTGAAAAAATGGAAAGAACATGAAAATGGAGATACAATGTTTAATCCGACAACATTCTGGTAGCATGTGGAGGTCTGTGAGTTCAAATGCAAAAATGGCTATCTCCTTGCTTTTATAGCTTTGGCAATGGAAGGAGAGAGGTGGGGCACATTTTTTAGCACCTCATGTCCCTTTTTTTGGTGCAATAGGTATATAAAAATGCATCTTTCCCCTATCATGACATGTGGTAAATGTTGATTCAATGAGGGAAGCGAAGGGGGAAGCCACATTTAAGCATTTGGGGGCTGAAAATGGTCGTATGAGAGAACTAGAGGCTAAAAGGGGGTGGGGTGAATTTTATTGTCCCTTTTGTCTCCTTGGAAAGGTGAAAAAGGTGCTCAAAAATGTGCCCTAGCCTCACAGTGACAAGTGGCATGCATGCAAGAGTTGGTGGAGGAGCAGGTCAAACTGGTCAAAGGGGCTTAACAAGTGTCGTCGGGGTCATATGAGTGTCCAAAAGGCTAAATAGGGGTGGGGTGAAATTTTTTACACCTCATGTCCCTTGAAAAGGTGCAATGGGGACATGAAAAATGTGCCTTAACCTTAGTTATGCCACGTGTCCCATTGGAAATTTGGTTAGGTATCGAAGAGCGTACCTTGAGAGTCGACTTGTGAAGGTCATATATTGAGCTCTCGGATGATTTTTTGGGTGCTTCCTTATATGATTTTGCATGAAAAACACATTATAAGAATAATGGATAGGGTATCAAGGCTTTAATCAAAATGAAAAAACTCCAAATGGCTCCTTTTTTCTCAGGACCGCCAGCTGTGCATGGAAAGAATGAGTTTCCTAGAGAAGTGTATGGGGTTTCAAGATGATCTTGTATTTTCCACCATGTGGAGGATTGTAAATAATTTCCAATAGGTACATTGTTTGGATCATAAATCATTCACGATCCCATGAATATTGCTTTGAAGTTTAGGTCCTCTTTCGCGGTGGAGGATCCTTTGGGCCCAAAAACCTTCTTTTGGTGTATCAGCTCCAAAACCTTCAAAATCTTCCCAAAATATTCCAAAAGTAGATCCTTGATATTTTTATCTCCTGGAAATGCCTCCATGATGAGCAGGGGTCCTCCGCACTAATCCAATGATGGTGCACCTTTCTTAGAAAGGCTGATGAAATCCATTTCTAAGTGTACTTGAAAACTTGTCTTGAAAATCATTGTTCCAAAGGCACTTGAATGATTTTGCTTTTCCTAAATCACCTAGGGGAACTGATGACATTCATAGATGGAACTATTGGATTCCAATACTATACTTGAAATGAGGGGTATGTTGACTGGGGGTGCCTAGAAAGGTATGATATGCAAACTTTTGACACTGGGGTATAATTGTCTTGTTTTTAAGTGAATTTTGCCCATGCAAAACACATTGACAAAAGATGGCTCTAACTTGGGGGCTCGTTATGGATAGATCACAGAAAGGACATGACATGAGAAATATGAGAATCTCAATTCATAATTGTTGACCAGTGACTTATCCATTGGGATTTATGAAGTCATTAGAAAGATATGCTAAAAAACTTCCCTTATTGAATACACACACGTGCAAACAAATAGAAAGGAAACACACCAAAAGGGAAAATGACACACAACAGGAAAAGGAACACACAACAATAAGGGAAACAACCTAAATCATCTATGTACATGTGGGGGACAAACTTCTTTCATTGAAGTGAAAACTTGAATTGAGTACTCACCCGTAAATGAGTGTCACTGAATGCAATTATTCTGCAAATCGATTGATAGGTTCACTGAAGTATGAACCTCTCCTCAACTTCTTGAGAAATATAGCTTGATTGCTAGTGAAATTGATGATTAGCTTATTCATTCCACCACCTTTTTTGTTTTGAAACACCTTTTTTAGCTTCTCATTGTTCCTCTGGTTCATTTCATTTGTTGATTATTTGTCATTATCACAAATATGTTTCTTAATTACTCCTACCTTATCATTTCCATAACAAGGCATTTTTACTTCGTTATGCATCTGCTTCACGACCACTACTTTCATAGGTTGATTCTCAGCATATGTCTCATGAACTTTGGCATCATGTCCCTCTTCTTGATTTTATTTGTTTTTTAATTGTTCCATGAAGTCACCTTTCTCATGCTTCAAGTCTTTTGTCATATGTTTCCCTATGTAGTGTGTTTTGTGCATTGCATCATCCTCTTGAAAAGAGAATGAACTCAAGATTGGGCACACATCATGGAAAGTGTCCTCTTCTTTCTTTCCTTGTCCATTTTGGGCTTCATCCTTTATTCCTATGTTGGGGGCATCAATCTCTTGAGTGAAGTGAGAACTGAAAGGTTGAAGTCTATTGAGAAGGTTTCCATTTTGAGAAAAATCAGCATTATGACTAAACAACAATCCGTTTCTCCATTTTTCACCGAGGATGTTTCAGTCCTTGCAAAAACGGAATGAGAACAACAATGGATATGAAATGTCATCATCACCATCTTCTCATTCTTTATCTTCGAGAACCGAGAAGTCCATTTCTGTAGTGAAATAATCATTTTCCTAGGTATGCTCCATTTAAAATTTGAAAGGTGAAGGTGTGCTGCCATTTCTTGCTGTTCCATGTCATCTTCTTCCAATGAGAAAGAGAATCCTTTGAGTTCACTAGACTCATCACATGAAGACTCAGACTATGATCCTTAGGAGAATCATTTAAAACATTAAAGTTATCTATTAAAAAGGTGATGAGAATCATTCATTCTCATTGATCCGCATCTCTCATCACTTCGAGACTGATTTGTTACAATTCAAGGTTCTCATCACCAACCTCATCATCCACCGAAGAAATTTCATTTATACCTTCATCCCTTGAAATGTACACCTTTTCAAAATCATATTTAATCAACTTTTCATTGTGTTCTTTGACTGGCTCTGTGATGCTTGGAACATTCATGTCCACCAACAAGGGAAGTTCAAGATCCTCCTGTAAGGTCATGAAGAAGTTGTTAGATTTTGAATTTTGGCATGGGATGTCTGTCATTGGGTCATTTGGTCGTTGAACAATATACTTCATTTTTCTGATGGGAAGTAGCTTCTTTGTTTTACCGTTGACTAGGATGGTGGTGTGTGACCAATTCAACTGCATATCTCCTCCAACATCTTGGCAGAAGCTTCGACCCAACAAAATATCATATGAGGCGGGCATGTCTGCTACAAGGATTCTCATTGTGATTTTCTTGTCAGGGAAATATGCCAATGCTACATCAAAATATTTTACTTGTCCAACGAGAGGCACTCATTTCATATCCATGGGGAAACATTTACCAAAGGTAGGGGAAAGGGAGAAACCAAGAGCTTTAGAAAATTTTGCAGGCATGATGTTGTCCATGGCATAGAGCAATTTAGAAATTGTTTAGCATGTACTCGTTGAGTGGGCTGTGTAGAACAGATCATGATGTGGAGGGTTGGAAGTGAGGTAATTCAGAGATAGAGTGGATTGAGATGTATGTGATGGTTCTTTTGTGGAGGCATCTTTAGAGACATGGCTACTTCCTTTGACATGATGAATGACTCTCTCCAATTTTTTGGGATGAGTTCTTAAGTATTTAAATGTAGACATTTGGATCTTGGACTTTTTGAAATGATCAATGATGTCTAAGGATGAAGAGGTGGTGAGAAAATCATGGGTTATGGCAGCATTGACATGGATGTTTTTAGAAAATTATTTTCCAAGAGAAGTAGAAGGGTACTTACTTGAAGAGGTAGAAGGATTATTGGTTGGGGTGGATTTATGATTCTTCTCAAGTGACCTTGTTGAAGTAGGCTTTAATGATCCTCCTTTTATTGTTTTTCCTGGATTTTCCATTTGAGGATTTAATTTATTAACTTGGGAAGTGGAAGAATAGTTCTTTCTTTTTTGGGATTGGGTGAATACTTCATATGAGTAACTGTCAGGGGGTTCATCATCATCAAGTGTACTTCACAAAACCCAACCTGAGCACATTCACTTTCTCCTTCCTCTTCATATTCAAAATTTTCTTCTTCCTCATCTTCATAGCTCTCGCACATTGCATTGACTGGTGGAGCTTCCAAGGTGAGCCTTTAGGGTGCTCCTGTGATCTAGTTTATGTCTTTATTTGGAAGGTATGTTAGTTGATTGAGTTCCCTTTTCATCAAGGATCATTTCATTTGCCAACTTTTGCACCTTTTTAGTTCTCCTATCCTGGGATTTTTTTATCTTTCATCGAGGGATTCTTGATATTACTTGATCAAGATGATGTCATCTTCCACCTTGATATAAATTTATTGAGTTTCTTATAAATCTTAGGTTGAACTCTTCTGCAGAAAGAAACTCACTTCTAGGTATTTGAGCATTCATGAAGAAAATATTCAGGTTATTTACAGTGGTAAGATCGGTGGTAGGTAGTTTTTTAACCATGCAGTTAAATTTGGCCACAAGTCCCTCATGGATTCTTGTGGCTCTTTATTTATTTGAGTGAGTTGAGTAAGGATGGAATGATCATATTCAACGGTCTTGAATATCTCTTCGACCTTATTCTTAATATCATTCCATCAAGTGAGATAGACCTTTCTGATAAGAGATAGAACCATTCAACTGCCTTTTCTTGAAATGACTACATGAACAGTCTAATAGATATGTCTTCATGTTTGACGCCCAACACACCACATGCAGTGATGAAAGTTGTTACATGATCTTCAGCAAGTTGTGTGCCATCACCTTTGAACTTTGGAAATTTCTTATGGGAACACATCGGAAGATCATGAAGAGGAGGTGTAAGAGCAAGTGGACATGTATTACATCCCCATAGAACAATGGGTTGGGGTCTTTCTCTTTCTTCATCTGCCATCATTTCTTCCACTTCAGTGTGTTTCTGCTTCAACTCTTGAAAAGTTTAGATTTCTCAATTAGGATTAGAAAGAGGCCTTTGATCATTCAAGTAATTTTTTTTATTTATTTTTTTTGGGCAGAGATCCTTTTTGGGTGCACTTGGGAAAATATCTCGCCAATGGAGTCGCTGAAAATTGTTGGTGAGAAAATTTGTCAGTATGGAAAATTAAGCACCTCCACCAACATTCATGGGGCTACGCCCCTCTACATTAAATGGTATGGCTCCCATTATTGAATGTAACTAATCTAATCCTAATCTAAATGTTGTGGGTGGCCAAATAGGTCAAGGATTACATAGGAACACTCCAGTGAACCTATGAAAAAATGCTTTTACAAGGGTACAAGGGTGGAAATTGTAGCGAGTTAGAGAGAATAAGGGGAATTAGGAGGGGAGTTACTGCCATGAGTAGGAGAATTGCAGAGCTCATACCCAGTAACCAAAGTAGTTCAACATTCAATATAGAAGAAAGTAATAATGAAGCAGTTAGTGAGATAAACAAAACCCATATAGACACAAAGTTCTCCTAGGCTCATTCATCGAAGATACAAAGCTCACTTTGATCACCATACTTAAAAAGTGCATACAAGAGGGAAATAGAGGAAAAACAAGAAACATCTTGAAAATAGAATAAGTGTAGCCTTAATTCCATGTGCAGTGATGAATACAAAGCTTCAATCAAGCTACCACAATTCACAATGCTACAGAGTATAAGTTCTTCAAAAATCTAGAATCCCTTGGAATGGATAATTCATCCCAATTTATAGCAATTTGAATTGATTCTTCATCTCTCTCACATGAATCTTTGTGTCATATATTCCATATGTGACATTTTATTTTCCATTTAAGTATTTATCTTATAATTTGAGAAAATACTTTTACAATTTTTTAAAATAAGTCACTTAAGTGAATAGGACAAAATACAATGATGAATCCCAATGAATAATTAGAAAGGAGAGATAAGAAAGAGGGAGAAAGGACGGCGGGGATAAAGGAAATCCACTCCTCGTGATGATCCAATTGAAGGCCTTGATGTAGTCAAGAACTTTGAGTGAAGTACTCTGACATTGATGATCCTCCATACTGATGAAGATTGCTTCTTTGAACACCTTTGAACACTTTTCCCCTTGCCAATGGTGATTCATGATTCCCTCTTTGTATGATACATGGACACCCTAAATTTGAGTGTTTATAAACAATTTTGAAAGGTATTCCAAATGACCATGGGTATTACTCATGGAGGTCCACTTTGAGGAAGCTGAGAATGGAAACCGACTGCTATGATGAATCTTTGCAGCACTATCATTTACTTTTTAATGAAGCTTTACCCTAAATTTTTTTCTAATAATGATCCCAAATTCTATGATGCGAAAAAGACCATGGGACGTTGAATGAGTGTTTAAAAACATTGTTTGAGTTTTTTCCAAAGGGAATTCAAGATGACTCGTGATGATATTCTATGACACTGTCGTGCTCTGCTAAAAAGGATTGCTCCTGAAGTGATGTACTTTTCCCATACACTGAGAAGGTAAGTGATGAGCACGGATGAGACGAAAACGAAGAATGCTCATGCTGAAAGCTTGAAACTATCATTCAAAACCAGGAAACATCACCATTTCTTTATGACTGATCACACATGTGGAATGATAAAATGGAACAACCTATGAACTTGAATTCCATGGCTGACACTGGTACTTCTCATATTTAGAAAGTGAACTTACTATTTTTAGTAAACCACCATTTTCACCATTTCCAACTTCAATCATTAAAATTGTCTCATTGGATGACCTATATGTACACCGCTTCCACCTAGACTTCTCTTTGAGATGACTTAATATTTATAGCTAGTTCCCAAACATGGAACTTATTATTTTTTGTGAGTTTTCATTTTCACCATTTATGTCACTGATCAATCATTCTACTCTCCTGGATGTTCATGGTACACGTTGTTTTTGCCGCAACTGCTTCTAGAGATGGTTTACCAAAAATAACATGCACCTGTGTAAGAAGGATTAGTATTTTTAGAAAGTGGATTTCTGGGAATTGACTTTGCGATGAAATGAACTTTACTAATACGAGTTTTTTCTCCTCAATGCACCTCTAAATTTTTAACTTAATCTGGTGTCGGGAACAAGATATTTTAAATTCAAAAAAAAATCGTGGGGAAATTGGGGTTTCTTTTTTGCAAAAAATTTGGGGTGTGTCTGCAAAATATTTTGCTTGGATCCTCATAGCCTCTGAAAAACTAAATGTCTTTAAAAAATTAAACTCCAATCCATTTGATATTTTGTGAGATATGATCAAATTTGTCTCCACAGACTTCAAGGTTTTTAGGCAAAAAAATATTCGCTTCTTCTTTGTTTGAATCTATATTTCTTCATGTTTTCATTGTTCTTAGATCATGGAGGCATGAATGGGTTTTTTAGAGGATTAAAATGGTGGATTGAATCTCTATAAAAAAAATTGGCATTCCAACAGCATCTAGAGGTGTGGGGGATGAAGAACGCAAAAAATGGCTCTCCATCGATATATAATAACTATGGAAATGGAAGGAGAGAGGTGGGATGAAATTTTTAGCACCTTGTATCCCTTTGAAAAGGTGTAATGGGGACAATAAAATTCACCTTGACATATGCTTGACAAGTTTCGCTCATTGATTTGATGAGAGAAATGAAGGGGGGGGCACATTTAAGCACCTGGTGGCCGAAAAAATGGTCGCATGGGAAACCTGGAGGCCAAAAGGGGGTAAGGCACATTTTCTTGTCCCTATTGTCCATTTGGAAAGGTGAAAAAGGTTCTAAAAACTACACCCTATCCTCATAGCGACAAGTGGCATGCATGCAGGAGTTGGTGGAGGAACATGTCAAACTAGTCAAAGGAGCTTATTAAGTGTTGTTGGGGTCATATGAGTGACTAAAAGGCTAAATGGGGGTGGGGTGAAATTTTTTACACCTCATGTCCCTTTTTCAAAGATGAAATTGGGACATAAAAATACAGCTTCACCTATTTTTTCCACGTTTCCCACTGGAAATTTGGTTAAGTGTTGAAATAGGCTTACCTTGGCAGGCAATTTGGGAAGGCTTACCTTGGCACGTGATTTGGGAAGGTTGTAACTTGAGCTCCCTAGGATGAGTTTTTTAGACACTTACTTATATTATTTTACATGAAACTAACCTTATGAGAATAATGGTGAGGGTTCCAAGACTTCATTCTTCCTTAAACACCTCCAAATGGCTCCTTTTTCTTGGGATCGCCAATTGTGCACTGAAATAATGAGTTGCCTAGAGAAATGTGTGAGGTTTCAAATTGATCTATTTTTTACACCATTTAGAGTATTTAAAATGATTTCAATTGATACTTTTTTGGGCTTGAAACTCGTTATGGAGCTGCCAGAATCCTGCTTTGAAGTTCAAGTGCTTTATATGGTGCGAGCTCCTTCGGGCCCAAAAACCCATTTTCGCTAAATTGGCTCCAAAACCTTTGAGACTTCCCAAAATATTCCAAAATCAGATCCTTTATGTTTTTATCTCCTAGATATGCCTCCATGATGAGTATGGTCCCTCTGAAATTCTCCAATGATGGTACACCTTTCTTATAAACGTCGATGAAAGCCCTCTCTAAGTGTACTTGAAAACTTATCTTGAAAATCATTGTTCCAAAGGAATTTGAATGATTTTGATTTTCCTAAATCACCTAGGGGAGACTGATGACATTCAAAGATGAAAAAATGTAAGAAAATACTGTACTTGACACTGAGGGGTAGGTTGATCTGGGGGTTTCTAGAAATGTATGACATGGATTTTTTTACATTAGGGTATAATTGTCCTATTTTCAGGTGTTTTTACCCATGCAAAAACACAGAACAACAACTCTAACCTTCCATATCAAGAACACTTAGCTATAATGATAACCATCAATTAATTCATGGATTAACTTACTCAATTTGAATCACCCACACATATTTGCATTCATTTTATCATTCAAAATGCTTATCAAATTTTCTTACCTTTTGACTCACAGTATCACAGACCTTGCACATGGACTATCTTTTTGTCACTTCAACTCATAAGGCTCTTACATGACCATTATTAATTATATCATTCTCATACTCATGTAAACATAGCTAGACAATCTCTATAATGATTATCAATCACATTTATAGACATTCAACTCATAATTCCACACAAAAACCATTATACACAGTTTGTCATATGTAAATAAGATTTTATTAGTAAAACCATGAAAATGTAGAGCTTCTAAGAGCCATCAAGGCTCTGAATATGAGAATAAACCAACACACCCCCACTTCTCCTCCCTACACACACCTACCCTCTCTTAAATTCAAATTCTTTCATACAAAAGGTAGGAAATGTGCTAGTTAGGGTTTTAACTCACTAGCCCCAACCATGGTTGAACTAACCTAGGAAGGTTTACACCTTAGTTAATGTCAAGTAGGCATCTCCTTACGTGAAGAGTATGATTCATGACCAATTTACACCCTTGAATGACCTTATACTAACACTTTAGCTTATGAAATACTAACATGACAAATTTGAAAATTTAAAGTAGTGATTTTTGGAGGGAAACCACTTATTACAAGCAAAATGAGTCCAAAGGGTATGGAATCTTCACACACATAGAAAGCTAAGACACACCAAAATTTCCTATTTACAATAATTCTCTTGCATCAATTTTCTAGTACCCATTTGGTAGTTATACATGTCATACCAATTTCATAGCATGATAATGAATGAAATTCCCCCTGTATTTAATTGGCTTGATCTAATTAGATCTCCTACTGCTCAATCTTAGACTGTCAGAAAAAAGTATGACCGTAAGGTATCCAATCAACCTGAAAATTTAATATCTCTTTTCTATGCATGTCAAGATCATATGTTCAAAATTACACAATATTTCACCTATAAATACTCAATCTATAACAATTTTTCTTCAAACCCTAAGCTAGGGTTTCTACAGACCCATAGAAGGATGTTTTGGATATATCTTAAGAATTTTATGGTTTCAAAACTTCAAACTTGTTTTAAAAGCTCTTCTCAGAACTTTTACAACTTTCTTCTAAATATTTCTACTCATGAAAAAATTCATACCACTCCTAACTACAAAGTTTGCTTCATACTTAACACAAGGAAACATTGTTTCATGGTACAATCCTCTTATTCCTCATTCAATCTCATGTTATTGACATGTTACCTGGTTGAAAATCATTATCATCCCTATAGAATCTTATTACAACTTACTATGCACTTGCATTCATTCTAGACTTAGGAGAAGATAAAACTTCCTTACCCTTACCTCGATGAACACATTGTTATGACTATTTCATTGTTTTTTCCACCTTCAAAGAGTCATTTTCCCACTCCTTGTGATTTTTCCCACTTCAAACACCTGCAAAAAATTTCCTACAATATTTCCCAATTGATTTCATTGATAATTTAAAATACATTCAATCAAAAATGGCAAAAAAAACATTAATACACAGTTTGCATTCTCTAAGAAGCTTGTTATTGATATACAAAACACGTTTACATAGTTTCTTTAGTCATTAGGCTCTGATATAAAGTCTCCCTCACAAACGAAAATACCTACTCCACACACCACTCCCCTCCATTCGATTACCTTATCTTAATGATCATAATGGTCATGGATAACCAACTTTCAACCTAAGTGTGATAACCAACAACTCATGGTTAAACAAGACTAGAGGTGGTGTAACTTTATATATTGTCCAATATTAGTGCAATACTGGTTAAATAAGACTAGAGGTGGTGGGACTGTTAAGATTTTACGGTTCAGAGGGTTTGGGTGACTACTCTTATGATTACAACTGAGCATTGAACTTGGGAATGCTAATAATATCATGATGGTATTTGAACCACTAGTCTTGCCAGCTCCAACTTAGGCATGTCTACACTTACCTAAATATGGAAGGCATGTGAGGCCATAATTATAGATAATTATAGGCATATGGTTTTGGCCTAGTTTATAACACACAATCCATGGTTTTAAATTATGATATGGAAACACTTATTTATGAAAATCCCCTATATAAGTAGAGCTTTGAGCTAACATCTAATCAGGTAGGGAAACCCTAGTATCATATGTACAGAGTAAAGATAATTGGATTTTACAATTTGCTGGGTTGAAATGATTCTTCTTTGATACAAGTCTAATTTGTAGGTCATCTCTGGCAAGCAGTGGGAGACTATTCATGCAGCTTTACTTTGGACACATACGCCCTAATAAACATGGGTTAGTGTTTCGGTAGGGCCACTAAGGGGCCCTAAAAAAATCTTGAAATAAAATTTTATCCATCGGTACAAGGGACCTTAAAGTTTTTGCTTCAAATTGGATAGAAATGAGGTAAAATACACAAAAGAGAAAAGGAAAAAAAACTAAATTTTGATAACTTGTTCCAGCCAATGCCCCTACCCTATGAAACAATCTTACCCATTGAAGAATTGGCATAGGAAAAAACTTCTTTCCCAATAAAATTTATTCGTAAAAATGTGTGCATGATCTTTAGATCTACAAAAGATTAACTCAATTTTATTGTTCTAGAATTTCTTTTTTGAAGCAGTGGTAATGGAATTCAATGTTTATGAAATACAAGATTCATTATAAGTAGAATATATGATCATCATCAAGATATGTGTAGCGCTTTAACTTAAAGTAAATTCACCAAAGAAATTTTCTGATCCATATGCTTCATAGATTAAATTGACTCCTACTTTATACTCTGTTTCTGTGAAAGGTATATAACATGCTCATCTAACCCTATATACCCATATTTTAAGAGCCTACTTCAGAATTCAGACCATAAAATGATTGTTTAAGCTTACATAAAAGATGCTTATTTCCCTTATTTGCATATCCTCATATTTGAGCCATATGAACAAATCTAATTGTCATTCACCTCTATGCTACACATGCATGAGTTTCTCCCAGATGAGTAGCTTAGCATTGTGAAAACTAGTAGCTACAAACCTAGTCTTATTCTTGTCAATGGAACCGTCTTATTTGTTTTTTAATGAATCTAGTTGCCACCTTTAGTACTTGTTATATTGAAGCAATTCAATTTGATAACAAGTTCAGTTCTTCATTACTACATTATGTTATTCATATATTGAACGCTTTTAACCGGACTCATGTCGATCCTTATGATATTTTTGGTACCTTCTACCCAATCATCAAGGATAATGTCAATGAATCCCTTTACTCCTATACGATTTAAAGACCCAGGATACCATTAAATATAATTACAACCATGAAATGTTACCATGCTCCATACATTAAGTACCAGAACTAGATATATCGCGTAATACCACCCTGAACATGGATTTTAACATAGAGGGGCACTATGAAGAATATGAAACCCTAGTTGCAATAGAGAGGGTAAGATACCATAGCTGATTTATGGAAAAGACCCACAACACCGAAGGTGATGAAACCGAGTTGGAAAAGTAATGAAACAAGAAAACATAGACTGCCCATAACCGAGCCTATAAGCCCATTGGAGACAAATGCTATAAGTTGTCACCAGACTTGGCGCACTTGAAAAGGGAGCCAAGGGCACTTGGGGCGATGCACAACCAACACTTCGGACCTAGGACTCTGACTACCCAAATGCCAAAAACCTCAACATCAAAGCCAATTTCGTAGGATTGCAAGATGTTCGATTGGATGTCACCTTTTTTCACTTGTACTTCATTTCTTGATTGATGAATTCACCTAGAAACCTGCAAAGACTGAAACCAACCTACGTAGCAAAACCACTAAAAAATCAAATGTCTAAAAAGACACACGATACTGTACAATGGGGAGCTACACCAACCTGACCCCACGATGGTCACACACAAAACTGACCGTGGACTTCAAGATCCCAAAACCAAATAACTACATTTGTCAGAACTAGCTACGAATGTAGTTG